>JASDQU010191219.1:0-17013 GCA_032191745.1 Picea mariana
AGATAACATCTTAGTAAGCATCCCTTCTTGTTCCAGAAGCTACATATGCTCCCTTTTCATCTACTAAGGTTAAATCTATTGTTACAATATCTCATGTAGCTCCTAGTTATGATGCTACAACATTAGCTATTGTTTAAAAGTGTAGCTTAGTTCCTAGAAGTTTTTGTTCTTACAGGCATTGTGAAATAGCTTGATGTTCCCATATATGGGGTGTTCCCACAGGTTCTTGTTCTAGCATTAGCCAGTGTTCCTAATTTCATATGTACATTTTTCATTGTTCCCATAAATGTTCATATTTTTTTATGTTCCAACCAGTAAGAATTTAAGAGCGTTTATCCTAGTGTTGTTCTGATATTCCATGTAGTTACTACAAGTGGATTTCTTGAATCTATTCGTGTTCCTAGAAGTGATGTTCCTACATAATCCATTGTTTCGACGAGAGTGTTTCGACCAGCCTGATAAAATGATCAAAAATACATTAAAGATCAGTTGCATGAGTCCAAATGAAAGCACGTCAATGGTCAAAATTTCCCTAATCCCTATCAAGTCCAGGTCCAATTCAAGAGTCAAATACATGATCAATATACTCCCTTGCCTTGTCTAAATGACAAACTCAAGCTTCACAGAAACAACTACATGAAGACTACTCATCGATAGTCACATTTAATAGTAATCCCCAACCTTGAAATCAGTGCTACCCATAGACCAAAGAGATAAGCTAATGCGATCTCCCAAGAGGAAAGTTTCTTCAAATCACATGGACCTCCCTAAATTAATGCTTGTCAATTTGTTGGTTGTGTTTGAGTCTGAAATTGACTCAAGCTTCCCAACGATACGATTACGCAGTTGTTATAACCCTAATTTGCACTAGACATGCACACCTGGCATTAGGCCATCTCATTTTCCATTTTTTCCAAGCCATTATTAAACAACTCTTCAAAAAATCATCCTTTTGAAGGCATACGTGCCCTGCACCACTGCTACAAGTGTGTATACGCTAGCTGACCCACTACAGCCCGCGTATACCTACAAAAGCATGAAAAATGGAAAGTTGCAGATGAAACACATAGTTTCGGGTAAGTTACCTAAATCGTTTGACTTCCCATAGCCGGTCAATTGACCAAATACCTAGCCCTTCCTAGCCTATAAAAGAAGGGGTAGGGGTCCCATTTGGAAGGAGAAAAATAATAGTAAAGAAACTCTATCTTATTTTGCATTCCCCTTGCCCCAACCTTTTGCACCTATTGTGTGAAGAGAAGCATATATGGAAGTAGTTGGAGCATAGTTGAAAAGGAGGCTAGGACCAGATTCGAGGAGCAGTGGTCGATCTCACTATTGTAAGGTATTCCTGTGAGATTAATAAAATAAGTACTTTTCTCGTCCCGCCATATGAGGATTTTAATGTTTAATATTGATTATATTTTGATAGAATCTCTAACCCATTAGTTCATAGATCAAATGCATGTTTGGAGTTCTTTGTTTGTCTATTTGTGAATGCAGATCAGCTTTGGGAGGAAACTTGTAGTCAAGGAGCAACCAAACATGAAAGGATCTACATCAAACGTGGAAGTCAAGGTATAGTAACTTGATCCTTTTATCCTTGTATTTACATATGAATAATGGGGTTTATGATTGGGATGATGGTAAGAAGTAGGAGACTTTAGGTCATTTATGCATGCGTTACAGAACCCTTAATGCTAGTCCATAGGGGGATTTCCCACCCACAACAGAATTGGCGAACATACTGGGGAATATCTAGCGTTTTTTGGGGACACTTTTTGGGTATTTTAAATTAGGTTTGATTACCTTTTTTTTGAGTTTCAGAAACAGTCTAAGTTCATATGGATTCTGGTCTTCCATACCAGTACTCCCTGTATGATTGCTTGATGGTTTGATTTTCTTTTTGGAAATATACAGAGGTATACATGACCTGCAGAAGCCCTGCGCGCGTATACACATGCCTTACCTTTAGGCAGCCCATATACATCCGTTGGTTGTTGAAGTGCTAGTTGTGTGCTTAAGTCCAGATTTTGTTTTCTTAAAAGAGAGGCAGTCATGATATTTCCCTGTCAGAAGTGATCCTTCTCAGGGGTTTCCTGGATTTGGTCATGGTCTCTGTTTTGCAGTATATAGCCTAGGAATAACCTCATATTAGCTTTTTTTTATCAAAGTTTCCTTGCATTTTCTTTGCCAAAGTAATTTTCTCTGTCTCTAAGGAACTCTGGTTTTCAGTACCAGTGTTCCCTGCCTGTGATGGACTATTTTTTTCACTTTTTTGAGCATTTAAAGAGCTATACATGCCCCACAGTAGCCCTACACGTGTGCATACACTCTCTTCCTTTGAACAACCCGTGTATATATGCTTGCTGCTGAAGTGACAATAACGTGTCTTGGTCGGGGAGATATTTTGACAAAGAGAGGTAGTCATCCTCTTACCTGTCAGAAGCCAGTATTCTCAAGGGTCTTTTTTGGTCTCTGCCCTGGTCTCTATGATCATAGTCTATAGCCTAGTTCTGACCGTAGCATAGTTTTCTTTTCATCAAAAAGATTTCTTGATGTTTTTGTAATAGAGTTTTAGACAAATCTGCGAGTCTTTTCCAACCACCTTTTTGGGTTTGGTCAGTGACTCCCTGCGATCCACAATAGGGCCAGAAGATATTTTTGGTTTTTTTTTTTTCTTCACTTTATCTTTTTTCTTGCTTTAGAAGAAAGAAAAGGAATCCATTTTTCAATTCTAGTATTTTAAAGCATGTTGAAATAAAAAAAAAATTGTCATTTCATTTTGTTTGGTTGAATAGTTGGTTGGTTGCATTAATACTCAGGGAAATGTTTTTATTCCATAAGTTCTTAGTTGTTTACTTAGGACATAAGTAGCTCATATTCGAGCGAAATCCAGTGTTGAGTTTTCTGTTGAAAGATCTTAGGAAAAAAGTAGCTTGAAAAGCTGGTTAAAAGTGCAAATCTGAATTTGTCAAGAAGAAGTCTTTTTGTTTCCAGCTTTCCATTTATCTTCTATTTCATCTCTCAAAACATCACTAGTTTCACTTTCATAACCTTTGACTTAATACAAGCCACAAAAAATCAATGATTAATTAAAATCAACTAGACTTTATGTTTTGTAAGGTCCATCAACTAGTCTAGGCTAGAGCCTTGATTTAGGTTAGAGAGGAAACTCTTCAAGGCTGCAAAAAAAGCATAAGAGTCTGTGATAGGGAGTGTTAAAAGTCCAATATCGTGAAAGTTATTCAAGACCCACCTCTAACATAGGGTCTAAACACGAGGTCACGTGTGGAAAGGTAGCGGAGATAACCCCTCCAAAGCTAGACCAAGCATAGTGGGGAACGCATATAGAGGGCTTGTCTTGGGATTTTGACGATCACATTTGTCACGAAGCTTTGTGGGTCTCAAATCCAATAGAGGTCCTCAGTTGTCTTCTGGACCACTTGATTTCGATACCCTTGACAGGTTTTGGGCTTGATACCCTGCTCATTGCGGTCCACCCGACTGTCGACTGTACTTTCCTGGTGATTGTTCACGTGCTAGAAACATAGTTGTCTTTATTTTAGGGACTTACATAGGTGACTGCGTCGGTAGACCGTGATACCTAGGACAGACATCAGGCCACACTTTGCAGAGTATACCCGGAGGGTGATTCCGTATTCGAGTTGCACTTGCACTGGTAAGATGCTCTAGTGTTGGTTTTTGTAACTGTTCTTCCAACTAGTTAGTGATTACTTGTCTTATCTCATAGGGACTTTTTCTAGTGTGTGTTGGTTATTGAATGTTAATAGAAATCTCTAGTGTGTCATTGATCTTCTCACATAGTGGAGGATCAAGAGCTCCGTTGGTCTCGAAGGCTTCTGGGCTTGCCACCCATTACATTGGAGCCACCCCTGCCACCGCTAAGGCGAAAACTAGACTAGCAAGGGTCTTGTGAAGTGACTGGGTCATAGGAAACTGTGCTCAACCAAACTCCGAGAGAAGAAATTTTGATTCCGAAGGAACCAACCATTTCAGACCTTGGAGCAGAAGCTCTTGGTCCATACAAACCTCCAACCACTAATCTTTCAGCACCTGTTGTCGTACAGGTTTATCCTTACGAGCACCGGACAGGGTCACAAGCAGCATTGGAAACAAATGCTACCACTTCTTCTGGAAATTCTCATATTCCCACTATGGATGTCAGCACAGGGGGTGTTCCACCTCTTAACCCACCATCACCGGTCCGGGCCACCATGGTCTCAACCACCTCTACCTCGAGCAATGATCTGATTCCGTCTATGGCAGTGGCCACTGCTCCTTTCACCTAGAGTGTGATAGGCCCTCTATTCTCATATGGGATGCCTAGCTCAGGTATGAGCCCTATAATTTCCTACTCCACTCTATAGACTTTAGGTCTGGGGGCAGGGAGCTCTAACGCTCCTCTGTAAGGATCCATGGGGGGCAGTTCAACTTCCTATAACTCTTTCCCTTACAGAGGAGGTCATATACCTCCTTCATCCCCTTCGATCAACGGTGCTCACCAGCATTATGTCGGGTCGAACACAAACCATCATTCGTTTGGAGCAAGGAGTCAAGGACCACCTTCTCACAACATACTAGTAAGTTTGACACCATTCTATTTGTTCAATGCATTTGGTAACAATGTTTTCTCGTTAGTTGCTTTCCTGACTGGGGGAAAACTCAGTTATGGACAACAAAATCCTATGCAGGGTACTATTCCTACACAGGGGGAAAACCCAGGAATTCCTTCCACACAAGGACCCTGAAATCCATGGCAGGGATCAGTTCCCTCGCCAGGGATGCCAATCGGGGGAAACCCCTTCCATAACCAATGGAACCCCAGGCAAGGTGCAATACCTATACCCATGGGATCAGCATGGGGAAACCCTTCCCAAATTCCTTCGAATGTAATGCATGCCCAATCTTCTACGTCCTATTACGGGAATTAGCTGATGATGTCTCAACAAACACAGAATCCGCACGTTGGTCATGGCCATGGTTTTTACCAGAACTATGGTCAGAAACCAAACTTTTCCTGGCAACCTGGTGCCAGTCAAACTCCAGGCCCCTTATAACCAACAACCCAAACTACCGTTTCTGGCAACTTTGCATTTTCCAGAATTGACAAGGTTTTTGAATGATCCTATCTGTCACGATCCACGTTGGCCTCTTATGCCAACCAAGTTTCCTTCGAATGTACCAAAGTTCAAAGCCAAGCCTAACGAAGATCCAAGAGATCATGTGACTACCTTTCACCTTTGGTGCTCATCTAATTCATTGAAAGACAACTCTGTACAGTTTTGTTTGTTTCAACGTACTCTCATTGGGAGTGCTGCGAAATGGTACATTGAGTTCAATCGCTCAAGATACTCTTCCTTTGGTGAATTGGCAATGGCATTTTTAAACCATTTCCAATTACGTGTAAGATACGATGTCGGCACAGAATTGTTGGCCAATTTTGAAAAAACAAAGGCAGACCATATCTCTGATCACATTCGAGAATGGAGACGCCGAAAGAGTTTGACTAAAGTGCCAGTCCCACTAACATTCCTAGTTGAGTGGTTACATAAGTCTTTGGTCCCACAGTTATCCAAAGATGTCATAATGTTGGGAGTGTTTTCCGAAGAAGATGCAATCATGAGAGCTCAACAGTTAGAGATGATTTACTCTCAGTCTGGTTTACTGTACAAAATTTTGTTGGATGCGCCACGATCAATACTTGATAAAACCAGACAGAGATTTGGACCACATGCCAATGGTATTGTTGGTTCAGCACAAACAAAGCCCGTTGATAAGATAAAAATACAATTGTAGCAATTGTTGGTACAACACAAAGAAGCCAGCCAAAACACTAGTCCGACTGCTCCCCCTACCCAAACGTTGGATGTACACAGTGTGCAATCGACAAATTCGAAGGCCACCCAGCAGCCTGACAGAAAGAAGAAACAATGAAAGAAGGGTAAGGGGGATAAGAAACCCATTAATAATGTTGACGAGGTAAATACAGAAAAGAGGAATTCGAAGTATCCATGTAACCTGTGCATGGAAGAGCACCCGACTCACTAGTGCCCTCATCTTGTGGAGGCCCAAAATTTATTGTCTCAGCAACAGCCTATTGTGTTAACGAACCCATTTCAACATGGGAAAAATTTAACTCAAGCCTCTCCAAGAACAAAAGGGGGCAGTCAAGGACCCCCTCCATCTTCAAGTAATCCTTCATCTGTGAATGTGTATATGATGAAAGGTGATGCCTATATATTTACTAGAGCACATGACAACAGAAAGCCAAGCACCTATGAGAAGGGTAAAGAAGATGAAATCCCATCTCTTCCTCTTCATATCGAGAAGAAATTGGGAGAAACAATGACACGCATCCCAAAAGGTGCGTTCAAGAAAGCTTTTCACAATCCAAATGCAAGGGCCACCCAGAACTACTCTGTGGTGGAGGATTTGTCTCAAACCACTTGTGTGATGTCAGCTTTGGAGGTCCTCCAGAGCTGCCCTTCCCAAAGAAAGGCTCTATTAGCTGCCTTAGGATCTATCGAGACTTGTAATCTGGGTATGATCATGCTTGATACGACTGACTTAAAACCTCATCTCCCTTACCATGTAGCGTTCCAAATAGTAGTGGCTTACACCATGAAAACGTTTACTCAGAACATTTTCTGCACGGTGGTTTATACGGGCACCTCAACATGCGCAATGTCTTTGGCATGTTGGAAGGTCATTGGCCAGCTCACTTTGTCTCTGTCACCTACTCTTCTTACCACTTTCTACGGTAATTCATTTTGACCACATGGTATCATCCCCTCTTTCCCTATGCAGTTAGGAGAGAAGACCGTGTGTGTCAAGGTTGAAGTGGTCGATGCATCTTTCGACTACAATCTCTTGTTAGGAAGGAGTTGGACCTATGCCATGCACGCAGTGGTCACTACAGTTTTCCGGGTCTTGTTGTTTCCACATGAGGGCCGGATCATGACCATTGATCAATTGTCTTTCTCCCATCCTGACCCTTCATTGGGGGCATCCACGGTCCCGATGATTGATAACCCTCAACCCGGAATCGTCAACATAGGGGTTGGTTTGTGCCCACCTTTGATGGGTACTTTCAATTACTCGCCTCCTCGAGGCGATGTTAATCTCATATCAGATCAGCATAAGGTTGAGATTTTTCAATTCTCGTCATTTTGTATGAATTACTTCAATGATCCTTGGATTCTTCCTTCCCCATCGTCCATGATTGAAGGGGCAGGGCACCATGGTATGGCCATGCCCTTGTCTGTGGTAGAAGTTGTGTACTCTTTAGTACAATAATCTTCCACCGACCCTGATCTGACTCCCACACAAGAGTTAGATCCTATCCTAGAGCCTATTTGGGCTCAAGGTTTCCTTACCAATACAGATTCTTTAGACTTATTCTTGCCCTCAAACGAAGCGATCATTGAAGAAATGACTAGTCCTAAAAAACCCTGGGATGATCTCCATCATAGATCTTATTTCCTCCTAGAGTTAAGAACAATTGAAGCAGGGGAATTCACTTTGACTATGACTGGAGATAGGTCTTTTGATATCAATCCCTTGGCTATGCATGTTGTTTATTCCGAGGGTAATATGGAAACCGTTGCTGAAACTATACCTATTGATATCTCCAAAACCCCTGGCATCGTGGAGAATGTTTTCGTCGGAGCCAATTTTTCCCCCAAGGAGATTTGAATCTACATGGATTTATTTAAATAATTCCATAATGTTTTTTCCTAGTCTTACGAGGAAATGCCAGGCATTGATCCAAAAATTGTTGAACACAAAATCATGACTTATCCTGACGCTAAGTTGGTCTGGTAGAAGCTTCATCTGGTTAATCCTAAGAAAGAAACAACTATTAAGGTTGAAGTAGAGAAACTTCTCAAAGAAGGTTTTATATACCCTGTCCATTTGACCCAATGGGTGTCAAATCACGTGTCGGTCAACAAAAAATAGGGTACAATTTGCGTATGTATGGACTTCTGTGATTTGAACAAAGCCTGTCCAAAAGATAATTTCCCCACACCACTCATTGATCAGATAGTCGATGAATGCACAGGTTGCAAGGCCTTTTCTTTCATGGATGTTTTTTCGGGATACAATCAAATACAGATCAAACCCGAAGACCAACACGAAACAAATTTCATTTGTCCATGGGGTACATTTGCTTATTGCAAGATGCCTTTTGGTCTGAAAAATGATGGAGCTACCTTTTAGCGATCTATGTCTTTTTCTTTCCATGATCTCAAACATATATTCGAGGACTACCTAGATGATTTAGCATCATGATCTCGTAAGAGAACTAATCATCCCACACACCTCCGACTTATCTTTGAGTGATGTCGCTACTTCAGGATTCACTTGAATCCAAACAAATGCATTTTTTTCATGACGTCGAGCCGTCTGCTAGGTTTCATAGTTTCGAAGTTGAGGCAATAGTTCAGTTGTCGTCCCCACGTTAATCCTTCAACTTCATAGTTTATAGGGAAAAGCGAACTTTTTGACGCATTTCCTCGCAAACTATGCTGAGATCACAAAGGTATTTATGCGTTTACTGAAGAAGGACGTTCCTTTTCATTGGGACAAAGCTGCTCAATGCTATTTCGAAGCATTGAAACGTGCCCTTACAACTGCCCCTCTGCTTCGGCCACCCAATTATAATAAAGATTTCTTATTGTACTTGGCTACGGAAAAGTTGACCATCGGTATGGTCTTAGTTCATGAGGATTATTTTCTCTCAGAATATGTGATTTATTACCTAAGCCGAGGCCTAGTTGGATCAGAACTCAATTATTCCCACATTGAAAAACTTGCGTTGGTAGCAGTTCATCATGTCCAACAGTTTCGTCATTATATCTTGTTTCGCAAGACCACCATCATTTCCATTGTGAATCCATTTCAATACGTGTTGACACGATGGGTAATTGGCGGAAATATCAGTTGATGGATAGTTCTCCTCCAGGAATTTGACTTAGATTTTGTTTCGGAAAAATCCAAAAAGTCATTGGTCTTTGTGAAACTCATCTCGGAACATTCGGTCGAGTCAGGTGATGTTATTCCCAAAGGTTCGCCTATTCAAGGAGAAATTCATTTAATCACGTCTTCGGATCGCTGGTATGGAGACATACTTGTCTATCTCCAAACTTTGAAGTGCCCCGCCTCTGCTTCTCGTGATGAGCGTCACCATATACGTCATCAGGCTAAGAACTATCGCATTCTTGAAGACACTTTGTATCGTTGAGGTGTAGATTGCAACCTTCATCGGTGCCTCACTCATGAAGAAGTAGAAATCATGATTAACGATTTCCATATTGGAGCATGTGGTGGTCATTTGTCTAGGTTGGAAAAAAACCAAAAGATTTTACGAGCCAGTTACTTTTGGTCGAAATTAATCAAAGATTCTGTTGAATCGGTCAAGAAATGCCACCCGTGTCAGATCTTCTCTCGGAAGATGAGGGCACACCCTACTCCCATGTTTCCCGTCATCACAGTCGGTCCCTTCACTAAGTGGGGGATTGATTACACTACATGCAACCCTCCTTCAGCAAGGGGGCACCGTTATATCATCGTAGATGTAGACTACTTCACAAAGTGGTTCGAAGCTATGCCAACATTCAAAGATGATGGAGAAAATGCAGCTCTCTTTTTGTTCAACTAGATAATAGCAAGGTTCGGCGTCCCAAGGGAGATTGTCACTGACCATGGTAGTCACTTTCATAACTGAATGATGACCGATTTAACATCAAAACTTGGGTTGTGGAAAGAACATTTGTCACCCTACTACCCACAAGCGAATGGTCAAGTAGATGCTGTCAATAAATCTCTTAAGACCATTTTATAGTGAATGATCAATTCGTCCAAGTCAAATTGGCATTTGATGTTATACTTGACATTATGGGCCTACCAAACGTCTGTTAAGACTGTAACCGATTTCTCACCTTTTCAACTCGTTTACAGGCTAGAAGTAGTCTTGCCTATTGAGTGTCAGATCTCGTCTCTAAAGTTGGTAGTACAGTTATTGCTAGACACTTCACCACTTGAAGAGTGTTTATTATACCTCGAACAACTCAATGAGCAGCGTCATGATGAAGCCTTGTCTAATGAGGCTCATAAACAAAAGGTCAAGTGTCAGTATGATTGGTCCGTTCGTCCTCAGATTTTCTTTGAAGGTGACCTTGTCCTGGTCTATGACCAAGATAAGGACCCTCTGGGGGCAGGCAAGTTCAAACCTATGTGGTTCAGACCTTTCATCGTCAAAGAGGTTCTAAAGAAGGGAACTTATTGTCTAGTATACTTTGAGGGAAATGCTTTGGAAGAGCCTAGAAATGGGCTCGACCTCAAGAAGTATTACTCGTAGGTGGGTTGACTCGGGTGACTTCTTGTAGCATATGTATAGTTCTTTTACATTTGATTTTGTCAGTTTTTTTCCTTTTGGTTTTATGGACGTGTCATTTTTAATGTCATCTTTTTAACTGTGGCAGATGTCAAGTGAATCCGAGGTGTTCATTGGGTTTGCATATGGCGCAAGCTGGCACACTCAGAGTCTTGCTTCCACGGCTTGGGTAATTTACACACCTCAAGGCCAGTTTCTATCTTTAGGAGGTATCTATTTAGGTAACACCACAAACAATGTCACCGAATATAGTGCATTTCTATAATTGCTTCGTGACGCTTTGTCGCATGGTATCTCTCACCTCCAGGTCTATTTAGACACTCAACTAGTTGTGTCTTAGTTAAATGGGGTTTACCACATTTATGATCCTACTCTAAACTGATGATTCCTTAGGGTACGTCTCTTAGAATGAATATTTGACTACATTACATATATCCATGTTCCTAGGAGATTGAATCAAGTTACAGATACTCTAGCGAATCATATATTAGATTGTCATATTGCACACACATAAGAAAAAGAACACACACGCACATGTAAATACATTTATAAAATAGATGTAGTCCATAAGACATAAAAAAGACATAAAATTCCATATATAATATCAAAAATATCAGAGTACATGGGTGGGCGCAAGCACCTCAGAAATACATCCATTAAAGAATCACGGGGCTTATGCCCTCAAAAATATACAAAATGTGCCCTCGGCACATAGGTAGTCTAGCCTAACTAAGGACAGGGCCTGTTGTCCTTGTTGTACTAAACAATGACGTTTTCCAAACACCGGAAAATATGGACCCAAGTTTGAGGCACCCCAACTACATGAGGCTGCATAGATGGTGGTAGATCCTCAATCTCTGCTATGGGGAATGTCTGAGTGAGCAAGGTAAGGTTCAGCTCTACCTGTCTCGAAATTATCTTAGCCTCACCGGCTGGAGGTGCCCCTACTGTTGTTGGTCCATCGGCTGTGACTGGTGCAGCCTCTGGTCGAGGATGTCGCCTGGTCCTTGCAAATTCCATTGGACGCACTGGTCCCACATCTGCACATAACAAACACATATCTGTCATATACTCTGGTATACAAAAAAAATGATATATATAAAAACAACATAATTACATAACTTTGAAAAGCAAGCTTACCTAGATCTCCTCATACCGCTCTGGGAGGTACGCCCATGTCAGGGTCCCTGGAAAAGTCGATTCCAGCATAGGGATAGTCCTTTATCATTGGAATCTACCGAGACCACCAATCGAAAAAATTGTCGTCAAAGGCCTCGATAGTCCTCCCTCCCCCCTGTCACAACAACAACGTCGCCCATCTGTTTACTGCTGGAGAAGAGGCTATGTGCATGCGTACAATCTCCCTCGAACTCAGACTAGGTACCCTCTTGAAGAAGAAAGAACAAAGGATAGTACCAAACCCAAAGTTTTTGTGCCTCCACATACGACACTCTATCAATTTCCTTTTCATGCAGTCTAGTAAAGTAGTACTCCAGTCAAAAATTTGTGCATTTAAGAACTGAACCGCACAATTCATGTGCGCCCAGGAAGCCTGGTGTAAAGCTATGGATCCAGTAATATACACAATGAGTAGAACTATCGCTTTCAGTGATAGGTTGTTCATATTATGGACTGGCACCTGAGTGCCCACTTTGTCAGTACCTGCCTCGCAATGGAGTCCAATCAACTCCGCTATGTTGTAAGGCTCGGAGGGAAAAGTGCGAAGGTTGAATGGTTCCCATCTCCTTGAGAGGCCAGCCAAAAATTAGATATCTTTTGTCATTGGAGTCAACGACTGTCCCTCAAGCATGAATGCCTTCGCATCTGGGTGCCAGTAATCGATCAAGGCATTCAACAACCTAGGTTGTGCCCGCATAAATGCACTCTAGAAGAACTTAAATAAGCCACATTGAGCTAATGCAGCTACAACATCAGGGTCATCTGAGACCATAGAATCAAAGTCCTCATGCTCTCTCTCCCTCCAGTGAACATACATCCTACAATTGACAAGTTCAGGAGGGATTAGCCCTTGCATTTTTTAAATTTTTTCCTATGTTGGAGGGTATAAGCGGGCTGTAATGTAGACAGTCACGTATGCCCGCATGCAATATTTTCTCTACACATGGGCATACGCTAGTTATCATAAGACAACCCGCGTATACATAGGGCCGACCATTTTAAAGCTCAGTGCCCCCCAAAAAAACAAAAAGAAATGCATAAATGAAGAATTGAGATGCAAGCGGGGTTAGTATGTACTTACTTGGTCCAATCGGAAGTTCGGTTCATCCACCGAAGCTCCCGGAATCAACTATTTTGATAAAGGGGTGTTTTTGGATCCATAGTCAATTTCTCAATTAACAATGGTGATAATGAGATGCCAACTTCTATTTATAGACTTTTTGGCCCCTTTTTGTCATTTTTTGGACCCTTTTGTCATTTATTCTAAATTGAAAATCATTTAATATGGTTCAAGAGTTTTCTATGGATTGTTATGATAAGTGTTACTTTGGGTAGTGGGAAACTTTTAGAGATTTGGGTCTTTTTAAAAAGGTCCTTTGGTAAAAATTCGTTTTTCCAACTTGTTGCATTTAAGTTAGGATTCCACCTCCACTTTCTACATCTCGTTGTCTTTATCACTACGCCATAGGATCGACCCCACCAAGTTGCGACACATAACCCTCATTGCTTCTTTAGAAGTGTCATAATTTAGTGGTAGAGCCTACCTTAACATGGATTCCCTACATAAATCCTGGTTGCATTTTGGTGTCCATGCAGTCACTAATGACTATAGGCTCGGGAGTCCTTATTTTTCCTGATCACAAGTTTGAGCCTCATTTTCATGCTTCCTTATCACTCTTGACCTCACCCTCGAGACTCCCAAAACACAAGGGGTCTTCTCTTAAGCCCTTTTCAGACCCTCTAAACATGAAAATATTGTCGAGTGATCTTCTGGCCCTTCACGCTTGCTAAACTAAAATTTGAAGTCACGTATGTCCGATGGTATTTTACCCCTTTTTCGGTCCGGATGGTCAACTGTATGAACAAAGGTAAACTTTAGGGGCCGCAGTTCCCTAGAAGAGTATTCTGAGGTATAATTTTAATCCTTTTTCGGGTCTGAGGGACTAAACCTACGAAAAAGAAACCCCCACGGAGTCCATCTCTTTTCAGAATCCCTAAAATTGGAAAGATGGTCGAGTGACCTTGTTTCTTCACACTCATTAAAATGGTCCAGAAGAATATCCCATACGGAGTCCATAGTTAAGCTCTTTTCAGACTCCTTAAAATTGAAAAGATTATCGAGTGATCTTGTCTTTGTCACACTCATTAAAATGATTTTGAATAGATGTCTTTTCGGTGCTAGTTTACCCCTTTTTTGAGCCGACTAGACTACCTTCAAAAAAGGCACCCCGGTGGAGTCTTCTTTTACGTTTTTTCAGACTCTCTAAAAATGAAAAACCATCGAGCTTACCTTCTCTAGTCTCATTAAAATTACATCGAAGGACGTTATCATTGTGTCTTATTAATCACATCTTCATCCCTGCGTCTTTGGCCTAATGTCGGCTCCATGTTTCTCTCAACTGAACCATCTGAAGCATGCCTTACAACACAAGCCTTGTAGCACTTTGCCTTTGCGTCTTGACACCTTGACCCCTGGAGGAATTTTTCTGAGTGTCCTTTTCTTGCATATGTCTCCTTGCTCTGAGCATCAACGTGTTCCTTGCACTTGGAACTAGTATATCCGTGACACTCGTTCCTCCTTTTGTAACGTAGCATTCTTTTATTCTTTTTCCAAAATTATTGAAAAAGACAAAAAAATCAAATATACCCCAAAAAGAGGAAGGGAAAAGTATTTTCTTTTTATTGGCAACACAATGAGTCACCCTTGGACAAAGCGTGTCCTTTTGTTTGATCGTCAAGATATGGGATTTAATATGACCTTAGGAAGATGTTCTCACTACATAGAGTGGTGTCCTCCTCCATTTGGTTATTCTTCCAAATATTTGGAGAGTTTGTGTTGCCTCCTGCATCATGAAATTATGTAAATGCCATGCTACCTGAGTCTCATCATTTGTCATGATATTGTCCAAGGGAAGTTTGTTACCAAGCTTAAGTTGACTCCTCTGCAGTTTGTCTCTTGACCCCATGCCCGACCATCCCGAAATCCCAATCAATTCTTTGTTCAAAATCAATGAAGCCCTCAGCCTGATCATCAAGATCCTCTACTCTTTTCCCGGTGAGCTGTCAAAGACCTATGGGTAGTGAAGTTGTACACTCATATTACACTCCTACCTGAGTTTTGAATATTTTGAAGTTGTTGCTCGAGCTTTGAAGGCCTCATCTCTAGCCATCAAGCATCATTATCTTTTTGAAGATGGATACTATACATGTATATCTTTTGATTTTGATATGTAGATCCGTTGTGTATTGTTCACAGCTACACTTTATATAGTTATATGACATGGATCTGCAGTGTATTAGATTGGTAGCCATGATTTTATTTCATTCCAAGCATGGGTATGCCCGCCTCAATGAGACAATTGCTATTTTTGCAGATGGCACCTCTTGAACTCTGGTCCCTGGGCTCACTCGCGTCGTATGTTGGTAAATATTGGTAATGTATTTCGGCCATCAGATTCTCTTTTGACCTCACACATTAGGGGTCATATTTTATAACCCTAATTTTCACTAGACATGCACACCTGGCATCAAGCCATCTCATTTGACATTTTTTCCAAGACACTATTAAACAACTCTTCAAAAAATCATCCTTTTGAAGGCATATGTGCCCTACACCACTACTGCGTGCATGTATACGCTAGCTGACCCACTACAACCCGCGTATACCTACAAAAGCACGAAAAATGGAAAGTTTCAGATGGAACACATAGTTTCGGGTAGGTTACCTAAATCGTTTGACTACCCATAGCCAGTCACTCGACCAAATACCTAGCCCTTCATAGCCTATAAAAGAAGGGGTAGGGGTCCCATTTGGAAGGAGAAAAAAATTTGTAAGTAAACTCTACCCGATTTTTCATTCCCCTTGCCCCAACCTTTTGCAACTATTGTGTGAAGAGAAGCATATATGAAAGAAGTTGGAGCACAATCGAAGAGGAGCCTAGGACCAGATTTGAGGAGTAGTGGCCAATCTCACTATTGTAAGGTATTCTTCTAAGATTAATAAAAGAAGTAATTTTCCCGTCCCACCATATGAGGTTTTTAATGTTTAATATTGATTATATTTTGATAGAATCTCTAACCCATTAGTTCATATATCAAATGCATGTTTGGATTTATTTGTTTGTCTGTTTGTGAATGCAAGTCAGCGTTGGGAGGAAACTTTCAGTCAAGGAGAAACCGAACGGGAAAGGATCTACATCAAACGTGGAAGTCAAGGTATAGTAACCTGATCCTTTTATCCTTGTATTTACATATGAATAATGGGGTTTATGATTGGGATGATGGTAAGAAGTATGAGACTTTAGGTCATTTCTGCATGCATTACAGAACCCTTAATGCTAGTCCATAGGGGGATTTCCCACCCACAACAACAGTGAATCCTGAATGGTAGTATGATGCTCAGTATCCCAGAAAATGTTTCATGCAAACCCCAAAAAGATGAATGGAAATCATCTTTATTTCTTCTTGTGGACTCGCACTAACTAGGTAATGATGACCACTAATTCAAAATGGCATAAAGGATAGTATGTGAAATAGTGTGACAAGTTGGGTGTAAGGTGGGAGTTAGGTATTCTCACAAGGCTTAATAAGGATAATATCACATACATTAGTAACTACATCCTAGTGAATATCTATATGGGTATGGGAGACCATAGATATGTGTTAGGTGGTTGGTTACTTAGGCCCCAGTGTAAGCAGCGTTGGAATACATATTTTTCTAATATTTAGACTTTAATAAATTTCATTCTTGTTTAAATAAGAACAAAAAGTTCTTGAGTCTCGTCATTGATAAAGTTTTCCATATGATTGAATGATCTAAAATCTTTCAAATTTATGGAGCTGCCAAATGATTAATGGGTCAAATCACAGAAAGTTGCTTCAGTGTTTCATGTTTTAGATATTTTGTTATGTCTTAACATTCAAAATCCCGATACCCAAAAGATCTCTGTTTTAACTGTTCTTAAAGCTTTAAAAGACACGAGTATGGATGTACGTATGCATCTTGACTCTTCTCCTAGTAGACAAGCGACACTTTTTCTAATCTTGTCGTCTAAGAGTTTGCACGATTCAAATTAACACGTGGCACCTTTAGGATGACTCATCATTGATACGTCATCATAGGTAATGGCCTTTCGGAGATATAACTAAGAGTCAACTTGCAAACTTACAAAACGATAAATGCTGAAAGATTAAATATCGATTAATTAAATCAAACTAAGTCAAAGATAATTAATCATTTCACATTTCGAGAATCGGGGTATGCCATTCATCACATCCAAAAAATCCCGAAACCCGAGTTCCCGAAAGCATTGAGTTTTAAACATGATTAATTAAACTCTTAAAAGGAAATTAACAGTGTAAATTAATATTCCACGCATTCGCTTTCGAGATATTTCAATTTTGTTCCATCCAAAACT
>JASDQU010191222.1:2501-20122 GCA_032191745.1 Picea mariana
TGGAAGAACAACAAGACAAGGATTTCTATCATTATACAAGTCAGATAATACACATGAAAGGATGAAATACATCAAACAAATCATGTGGAAGCTATTACAAGATAAGCTGAAATCATAATCAATCATGAAGAGACTTAGAAGAAGCAAAGACAGACTAAATCAACAATCAAGAGAAAATTGGAGAAATACTTATGACGTTTTACAGAAGACAATAAGATGTAAGCGCAGACTCTGTTAGATGGAGGGACCCAATTATATATTACAGAAGACAATAAGTATGCAAACGGAAGCGTGGACTCTGTTAGACGGAGGGAGCCAATTATATGCACTTATACATGAAACAAGGATTGAGAGGGAGCTAATCCTATGATCCATTGAATATGATGAAATATATATCCATGGTAGCATCCATGAAAGACAGTACGTGTTCAGTTAAACCTCAGAAGAAGTCTTCTTCGAAGAGAATCCTTAAAGTATCCCTGGTTGTCCATCCACATCCGTGATCCTATAATGAAAGAAAGAAGTGGAATCTCCAGGGCATGGAATCTATAAGAAACTCCATGGACCCAAAAGCTAAAGAAAAACATTATGAAGAACATGAAGATTCCAAGAAAGAAAGAGAATCCATAACAACTATTTATTAAGAATCACAAGATTACCAGCCTAATATGAACTCACTAAAAGAAATCAAGCAGAGGAACTAAAAGTTGTGATGAAGAACAGTGTATATATGCAAGCATTATAAGATCCAGAACTAGAGGTTCTCCCAGATGGAGGAAGAAGACTATGACGATTACATGTTCCAGTAAACTAGACATACCTCTACACGAGTCTTTATATCATCCGCAATATCCATGGGTTGGAATTCTACATCAGATGAATGTAAAGAATGTTCTCCATAGAAATTGAACAAAGAGCATATGAAGAGCAACTTCAAGACTTTGAGGCATACCAGAAAGAGACCCTTGTATGCAGATGGAAGAATATAACTTGGTGGAAAATCGCTACTGCACAACAGAAGCGTGGTGAAGATTTTCTATAACAGAGATATTGTATCAACATGATTACTCAAAAGATCAGATCTCATGATGACAGAAGAAGTACTACATGGATATGTTCCAGTTTTCCAACATTGATATACTTTATTGATCAGAGCTACATAAAGCCTTTAGAGAAGACCAGTGTTTCAGACCGAAGTACATTTGAAATCAAGCATTACATTATATGTGATGAAGTCCAGAAAGGAGAAAGTGGTTCTCCAATACATATCTCCACAGATGAGCAAATAAGAAGACATTTTGATAAAGCTTATGGTCAAGATGAAAGAGTTTGCGTACTCAAGTTGGAGCTCATGGAGACAACTTCCTTATTGAAAAAGGAAGAGATGACTCCTAGGTTGGGAGGGAGCATTGATGTATTATTGATTGATGGATATGATGAGTAGATTCTTTCCAGTTCGGAAAGTGGATTGAGATTTCTTACAGACATGCATTTTCTAGTTCGAAAAATGATCCAGATTGCTTATGTACTATAGACAATGACTTCCCATTGTGGTTAACATGGGAAGTGGTCTAGGGCAGTCTCTCTTCTTGAGGGTTACTCAAGAATACTGACCTACCTTGCCTGAAATCTACTTCCCATTGTGGTTAACATGGGGAGTGGTTGGTTTTGGAGGTTGGTGTAGGACAAACATTTCCTCTTATGGTTAACATGGGAAATGGTCCGGACAACCATTCCTTAGGGCAGATTCATTCTCTCTAGGTTGCACTTTGTTTAGTGCCAGAGAAATGGCCCAGGGTGGGGAATGGTCCAGGTTCAACAATCAGGGACAAACATTCCTTAGAGCAGACTCACTCTCTATAGGTTACACTTTGTCTAGTGTCAGAAGAATGACCCAAGGTGGGGAATGGTTCAGGATTAGAAATCAGGACAGTTATTCTTCCTTGCTTGAGAAGAATAGTCCAAATAGCTCATCATTGATGTCTTACCTTTTTGAGGTAGATTCTCTTCCAATACCTCACATATGTGAGTGGAAGAATGGCCCAGATGATTCAGTTTGTATCATAACATTGTTTCTGTGCAGGTTGATATTAGATTATTGTTATGAACACTGTATGTCTCTAAACAGTAGATGTATACTACTGTGGTGGATGTGTTGCACTGCTTGTGACTATATGTCACTGATCAAGTGCTTGTGTGCTACTTGGTGTGGTAGTGTACCACTGGATTGTAGTTGTGTACTACTATGGATAGACATAGTTGTGTTCTATTGAATGATATTGTTCTGATTGCCTTGAAAACTATCAACAATGTTGAAAATGATTATCATCTAGACGGATGATCAATGGACAGACATTTCCCAAGACAAAAAATGGTTCAGAACATTTATTCTTCTAGATTAGAAAAATAGCTCTTGTGTCACTCCGTGGAGTGAGCATCATTTCTGATTACTCAGCTAGAGTATGGTTCCGAGAGATGTTGCAGCTGATGAAACTAATAGTGATGATGGTGCTCATGATCTAATCATGAGATAGTCTAGACGACTATGTTGATACTACCATTTGAATGGTATGTTTGTGTTCAAGACCATTACCTTCAATACCTCCATAGCTAGGAGGGAGTGTTAATATTATGGTAGTTGCAGGAGGTATTTACCTCCACGTGTAAACCTGATGAGAATAAAATATTCCGGGAAGCAAGGAGAAACCCTAATGAGTTGGCTAATAACCCTAAAAGACATGTCGACTCAAGAGGATAGTTTGTATTAGGTTATTAGCCTCCAAGAGAAGAAGTCGACCAGAAGAAATAATATACACTGAACAGACAGATACCCAGAATGAGAAGTTGGCCCAAGCAGTTAGCTAGAATTAGTATAAATATAGGAGGTCGGTCTTCATTCTAACAAACTGTCTCAAAATCGTAGAGCAGCACTTGTGCGCACTACAGTGCCTAGTTTTGCGCGCAGGTTTGGATGAGAGTTGCCATTGCAACTGTTGCAGCTAGCAGATCACATTTGGCTTGGACTATCTCTTGGTTAGGGTTTGGACTATCTGATCAGCTCTTGTTGGTATGCTATCCTTGGGGAAAGGTGCGCTACCATTTGTTTGGCTATCTAGCCTAGGGTTTGCTTCCGGAGTGATTCTCTGTCAAGGTTAAGGTGCTCGAAGGGTGGCTTCGGCCTATGATTGGGTGACAATATTGATATTGTCAATGGTAAAACAAGCACATCCATTCATATTTTAACAGTATCATCCCATTGATATCAATGTTATTAAAACTAAGAAGAAAAAACTAAAAAAGTGATAAAATCTTAATATCAATGTTTCTGAAATCTTAATATCAATGTTTCTAGAATGCACAACTCTATAGTTAAATTGAAGAAACTAAAAAAGTGATCATCTTGCAATGCCACTCTTAAATCTTTATTTTTGTTTATGTAATCTTCTCTAGTTATATTTACATTGATAAAGGATAGTGAAAACTGAGCTTTTAATAAGCTATATTTGTAGTGTTAGTATGTAGGATACTAAGCTGGAGCTTTATACATCTAAAGGCTCAACATATATATAGATCTTACAATATGGAGGTTGATTAGCTATCCAAAGCAACATTATTACTTGAAGAAGATGGTATTTACTATGCAATAGAATCTGAAGGAGATACAGAAATTTTTGAAAGATTGATGATCAATTAATAGTGCAAAATTGTTAAGGAAAAGAATTTGATCTTTCATATGTTTTTGAACTGGAATATTTTTTGTTGGTTACTTAAACACAGTTAAACTCAATGTTTACAGTACCGGTGGTGGATATGTAATATGAACAGTTTGAATATGCTCTGGTGATAAAGGAGAAACTCCGATCTATTTTGAGAGGGATTGCAACCGAACTGTTATATTATTTAATATAAGGTTTTTTCTTTTCTGAAAAAAAAAATGTAGGAAGCTATTATACTTGATGTTAAATGATGAGTGACTGCTTTAATTCACTCTTTTTCTATGGGTTTATGGTCTTCACATTTTTTCTTTTTGATGTTGTAAAGTGTACTACACATTTAAAATAGAATATTTGTATTTTTTTTTCACATAAATTTATTAACATGTATTTTAATATTTGAATAGGAAACAAAATAAATATATGCATGTTTTTTATTTTGAGCTTGGCCAAATTTATAAAAGATCAATTGATTTTTGAGAGATTTATATTCAAGTATTATTTATGTGTTTTGTTATCATTAAGTATCTATTGCAGTAATGGAAATGTCATCAATGACATACTAAGTAGTTGAGAGGTCAATGTCAAATCTGCTCAAATAATAACCAAATATTAGATACAAATGTTATAATGACTAATAGCTGATAAACATATAACATTACCAATGGAACAAATAACTATGAACCAACATGTTCGATACTTCTAAATGGATAAAATATGTCTAAGATGAAGAAATAGAGATGATTTCATTTAGTTGGGTTCACTCAAGGTCTATCCTTTGTTATTCAAAAATGTCATTCAGTCACATATTTACAACGGATATTTGTAGTTATTATTACTAATAAGTTTCCAATGTCATTACAATTTAAAATCATAACCTATTATTGTTTTGGTGTGTTGTAAAGACAAGAGCAAAGATAAATATAACAAATAGAATAACATTATAGTAAGGGTGTGATAAGTATGAACATTGAATGTTAACCAATTTTTATATGAGCAACGAACAACAATACTGATAACACATTGATTCGATACTCATAACACGTTAATTAAAATTGGGATTAAGAAAAAGATGTTTTCTAATCTTTTCTAGAAAAGTTTAATTAAGTGACATTGAAAACAGTGAATATGTTAATATAGTTATAGGATGATGTATACATGAACTCTATGATAAATTTAATATTGTAAAATAGTACATTTTATGATGAGATAAATGAAAGTTACATATTGATAACACATTGATTCAATACTCATAACACATCAATTAAAATTGGGATTAAGAAAAAGATGTTTTCTAAGCTTTTCTAGAAAAGTTTAATTAAGTGACACTGAAAACAGTGAATATGTTAATATAGTGATAGGATTATGTAGACATGAACTCTGATAAATTTAATATTGTAAAATAGTACAGTCTATGATGAGATAAATGAAAGTTACAAAGAATAAAATAGAAATTATTTAAATCTTTAAATATCCAAAGCAAGTAATGAATGTTAAAATGTGAATCTTAATTACAATTCATATCTATCCTTATTTCTAAAGGTATGAATGCTCATTCAACACACTTTTCAGGGATGAAATGTCAAATACCTTTAAAAAATTTCTCAGCCTTCTAAACCATCAAATTTGAAGGACTTTTCCATTTTGAAATTCCAACCAAGTGAGTTGAAAATCAAAGAATAGATAAATTATTGAAAATGTAATATCTTTTAAAATTTTACAAAATTTATTATCTTTTATAAATAAGTTAAAAATTCAATTTATTATTCATTGGATGTAGTTTGTGTGGTTGAGAAGAATAATTATTACCCTCTCCACCCAAATTAAATTCCTTGTGAGTGACATATTGTGCCTTAAATGGGTCTATATTTCTAACTTAATATTTTGTACAAAAGAAATATAACTAAGTCATCATACACAGAATTACCCAAACAAAAAAAAATATAACTAAGTCATCATACACATAGATTTACCCAATGTGAAAAATAAAAAAACCAATCAGATATAAAAAAGGGCCAACAATATATTAAAAAAATAAGAAGCCAAGAAGAACAAACGACTTTGAACTATTTTTTTTTGTGCTTTCTAAATTAGTATAGAGAGTTACATCACAAAAATTAACAATGGAGCGCCTCGTACACAAAACCCATTATACATAATAAAAAAACCTCCACAGCTCCAACTACCAAGATAGTATAACACAATATTTTCCCTTCTTTATCGATAATCTACTAATCTTTAAAATAAAAACAGAACAAAACAACCGATAAGTTTATTTTCTACCTTATTTTGGATGACAAAACACCAAAATATCTTGATGTTCCATGGTGCTATCTCATATGAACACAGAAAAACACAGCAATCAGGAAAAGACGATTTATCAACTCCCTCAATCTGAGGCCCCAACGCCTGCATTAGGATCCAGGTAATGGCGTCTTATCTCCTCTTATTTATATTTAGGTTTAGTGTTTCTCACAATTGCTTACAGACACTCCGTTCTATTTTTCCCTTGCTTGAATCAGTTAGGCCTTCTCGTCGCCATTCCCTTGGATTTATTTGTAACCAGTGTATGTATATGCGTCAGGAACCCTATTCCCATTACCTCGATTTTTCTTTTCTCAAAAATATATTCTAGTCGACTCTAGTATTCACCACGAAGAAAATTTTCCACGACCTTAAAACCAAGACCCAATTCTAGGCCCTAAGTCTTGCTTCGTTACAGCCTTCTTTATCCGCGGATGTTCTGATCATGAGACTTCTTGGTAACCCCTCCTATATTATCGAGAGAGTTCTTAGTAACCCCTCTGATCCAATCATAGGAGTTCCAAGAAACTCCTTCGAGTTCCTCGCAACGAAAATATTACCCTTACGCTCAGAGAAACCTCAAATTTTTGTTATTGGAGACGTTACAGCTAACCCCTCTGACCGAATCGGAGGAGTTACTCTCAACTCCTCCAATATGATTGGAAGAGTTGCATTTAACACTGCCGATATTTACACACGACAAAGGATTTTTGGTAAACTCTTCCAATGAATTATTGGAGTAGTTGTGACTAACTCCTTCGACCTCATCGGAGGAGTTCTTACCAACTCCTCTGATGCGATCGAAGGATTTTTTCTTAACATATCCAATCGGAATTTTTTTAATCTTGTATCAGAACACTTAACATAAACCTCTCCGACCTGCATCAGAGATATTAACCTTTGGACCTCCGATTTTACTTTTCCAAATCATGTTCTCCACTTTTCCTCCCCAAGTTTTACCAGGGTTCTTAAGAATGCCTACCATTATCTTCACATCTTCCGAGGACGTCTCTCTTTTTACTAATAAGTCCCAATAACTCTTCTGGTATTATTAATCATTTAGTTTCATTGAATGGTATATTATATCTTATTATGCACTCTAAACTTATATCTTTTTCAGGTTCTAACATGTCACCATGAAAGAAAACGACAGGAAAGGCATCAGAAACAGAAGCCTATGGAAGTTCCCAATAAGTAGGAGAGATAGAGATTATTGGGGCCACATATGATGACATGACTGGAATTCTAGAAAAGGATGGAGAAATAATTAAATGGGATGAAGTTTACCACATGTTCAAAAAATAAAATTTCTCTGTCGAAGATGAAGATCCAGATGATCTCCAAGCATTCAGGAACATTAGGAAATCAAGGATATTGAGGGTAGAAACACAACAATCTTCCCTTGTACGGATTCCATCGTACATATATGTCTGCAATTCAAGAAAGGATCCCATAGCTTCTTTTAGGCCAGAGTTTTTAGCCAAATGTTATCACATTGAGGAGGGAAGCAAACAATTGGATGGTGAACTCTTCAGTGAGTTTGAGTATACACCGAAGGATTTGTTCCCCAAATTGTATAAATCAGATAAGCAATTTAAGTATAGGCCTAAAAGTCGCTACCCCATGAGTGCCTTGAGAGCACCCCACTGATATTTGGTATCCATGCTATGCAAGTTATACAGGGAACCCAATGCAACATTGGTTCCCTGATCATACATTCCTTTGATTTATTTTTTCACAAAAATGGGGACTTCATTCAATTGGGAAGATATATTGTCTAAGAATATTATGACTACTATTTCCACAGTAAAGCAAGCCCAACTAGGAACATTCCTTGGTTTCCATGTCCTTGTACCTCCTGGACATAATGTGTGTAACTCAAAAGTACCCTAACATGGGATGGAGTTGGTTTCCTATTGACCCCGCAATCCACATATACTATAAAGTACTTTGGGAGAAAAAATACCATGTGGAATACCAAAGGATTTGTGAAACACTTCCTTGTTCCTTTATATGAGTTCATCTTTTGCACCACTCCCCCTTGTATAACATACAAATACATAGAATTTATAAGAATCATTGGGGATTGGTATCTAATGGAGCATGGTAGTTAAATAAGAATATATGGCGCGATGAAGCCACCACATATACTTCCACGATTCATACCAGACAAGATTGTCCTTCAGGAAGTAGCATATCAGACTATTATACAGGGATTTAGAGGGATGTTGTATATATTGAAGAAAGCAATATTGTATCCACTACCATTGTACATGGACAATTATTTCTTTCAAAATACTAGACAAACCCAAGAAAAATTACATACCCTTCTTTTCTATCACTTTGGAGAAGAGATATTCAGGAGACATGATCCTAGGAATATTGTTAAGGAACATTTCAATATTGTCAAGATGTCGTATAAGTATACTACATAACTTTGGGAAGAGGAATAATTACACCAAAATACCAAGACATATGATGAAGTTGTTTTCAATAGGCATGGCCAACCGAAAGGAATAATTGAATATGAGAAAAAGGCAAGGGAGGTAGCTAGGAAAGAGGTAAAACAAGAAGAAATTGGGCACATTTCCCCTATTTCCATCTCAACAAACTCAGGAAATGCAGAGGGAGAAGAAGAAGTACCAACGAAGAAAAAGAGGAGAGATAAAGACAAGGTTTTAAAGAAGAAAAACGATGCAAAAAAAATGAAAGATTGAAGATGGAAAATCTAGAGATAAAGTTGAAGCAGAAGTCAAATTCGCAACAGAACAAGAAAATAAGGAACGGGAAGTAGTGGAGCAAGAAAAGAAAACAAAAAAAGAAGTAGTAGACAAACCTTCTCAAGAAAAAATACAAAACAAAAACGTAGAAAATAGGAGGGGTGACACACATACCAAGGGAGTGGAAATCCCAGGAACATTTTCTACAGACACATATATAAATTTGACTGGAAGTGGTTTGGGATTCGGGCTCTAGGAGCCATTCCAGCTGAGTGAAGTGTTAGATCTAAGGATCTTCACTTATGACAGTAAGACTAGTAGAAACGTGCAAGAGAAGGTAAAGAAAGTTATGATAACTAAAGGAGAGCCTATATCAGTATCTACCCATGTCCCAGTCACAGGACATGTCAGAGAAAGCCCCGTTACCACAGCTAAGGTTGGCTCTACATTCATGAATTCCAACGTAGATAACATACAAATATTATGCCAACAAAATGAAGAAAAGGAGTCAAGGATCAGAAAGTTAGGGGAAAGACTTCAACATGTAAATATTGATGAAAGGAGCCTCCAAAGCTTCAATGATAGTGCCAAAAAGGTCATAATTGAGATTTAAGGATTTGTCATCGACATGTATGCCCATCTACGCCTATTCCAAAATAGGACTACAACAGTCATTGAGAAAAATAATCATGTATATATGAAGTTGTCACAATACAACACCATTTGCAGAGGCATATCAGATATAGACAAATGGATATAAGAGAATCCAGATGTTCCACCTAAGATTTATCGACCATCAAAAGTGGAGAGAAAGATTGACTTATATGCATTAGACCACTTCCAACAAATAGGACAAAATGTTGATAGAGAAGTCACCAAATCCATGGAAATATGCTCGAGGATCCATAAAGTTGTCCAGGAACTAATCAAGAATGGTCGTCTCCCAATATTAGATGAACTTAGGAAGAACATGGTGTTAGAAGACCTGGTGAATGTACTACATGACAACACTAATCGTAGGAAGGAATTATTTGAAGAATCTACCTTCATATCCACATATCTCATTGATCAACACTTTATATAGCCAAAAAAGCTTCATACCATGGTACAATCCTTCATGAACAAACTGGAAAATGATATGGAAACCCTTGAAGACAATGTCGCATTGATCAACGCAACATTAGAACAGCTGACATACAAAATGATTGAATCACTATATAATCAGCTGGAATTTTGGATGACCTACTTGAGCAATATAAATCCATAAGAAGAAGAAAAAATACTTGTATGTTGTTTTATCCTTTTCCTAACCAATCCCAATTTCGTCATATTATGTACACTTTTCATTAGAAATGAGAAGGCAAAATAGTTTTGTAACTTCTCCTCCAAGAAGAATATGAAGAGTCACATAGGCGTTATTAAACATTTGTATAAAATAGAATAGAACCCCATTTGAAAATTAATTTTTGGATTTTCAAGAAACGTATAGACTCAAGAACTGATTCAAGGAATTATACTTTGTTAATCAATATTGATAATCCCTCAAGGCAAATTGTTATAGAAGGAATTTTTGTGTACGAACATATCTGTGCTGAGAATTATTTCTAGTGAATATGGACATTGTTCCTATGGATTGTAAGAATGCTATGATTTTATAGATTAATTATCACACAATCTGTGTTATACTTTAGTTTAGAATATTTCTTTAAATATCTTAATTCCTCGAGATTTGTGGGTTGTTAATGTGTACATTATTTTAATCTAGACTACTCTGGTTATACGTATTTGTATACACTTGTTTCTGTTCTTACTCTTTTATATCAGTTATCTGTGTAGAAGTAGTGCGGGATTTAGTTTCAACTTACAACTCATTGGTCAATTAAGTATGTTCCTAGCTAGAATAGGTTAAAGTAGGTTAGTGTTAAACTATCTTGTATTTCATACATACTCTTCATCTACATATTTACATTGTATACCCATTCAACATCCACCCTCATCAGCAAACCGGTCCATAATGGTCCAAAAATCTCTTAAATAATAGTAACAATGGTAGCTGGGCCAAATTTCGGATGGGTCTGCCAATCCGAATGGTGTATATTCTAGTTGGGACTGTGTACCAGGGAGAATCCCTCACTGTTTTCGGGCGAATTTGAACCCATCAAAAGAATTGGTACTATAAAGAGGGCCATCTTTTATGTCTTATATACATGAATTAAACAATAACCAAAATCAATCTTTAACAAGTAATCTGACCCCCAACCTACCTTGTTTCCTTGAGTCATGTATGAACAAGAAGTTATCCACGAGGAATCAAAGACTAATTTTGGAAGTTCCTCTAATAGTCCTGAAATACATACTGAGACTTGGTTTCACACACCATGGGAAGAACTCCATGAAACCCATAGAAGTACATGTTCTTATGCAAAGTTGCTTGAAAAACTACCTATAGCCTCTGAGATCCCTAGGAGGAAAGAAACCCATGTAGAACATCCCAACACAGATCTCGATTTTTACATTAACTTTGTAGATGACCTCATTGAAGCTTATCTACAAGAAGTTACAGTATCTTTGAGTATGGCCGCACGTTTCCTTATTGAACCAGAAGAAGAATTTGAAAGCAAACAACGAGACATCACCATAGAAAAATTGATGGGGGGAAACAAGGTCAACAGATAATTTATACCTCGATGGAGGGACCTAGGATATCTCAATATGGCTGGACAACTGCATGAAATCCCAAGGAAATTTGACAACCTCATCTGAAAATTTGACCTAGAAAAACTCGAATCCCCGGAAGATCATGTGAATAATTTATTTTTAGCCATACATCTTCTAGGTGTCGAACATGACGATATAGTGAGCATTCTATTTCCTTACACTTTTTCTGGGAAAGGTTCTACTTGGTATTTTAGCTTAGCTACTGGGTCTATTACGGAATGAGACAGTTTCGAAAGGATCTTTATGAGAAAATTCGGAGAAAGAAAAAAATTGTGTCTCTACATAATGAACTAGGATCCATCATAATGGACAAGAAGGAAAGAATAAAGGACTTTAACCAAATATTTCTTAATGTATTAATTAATTTTTCTCATGATGTAGCTCCCACTCAGTGATTAGTTATTGAATATTACACCACTGCATTAATTCCTTCCATAGGGATGTTTGTAAAATGAGCTAACATAAACACATTAAAATTAAACTTTGATGAATCCAAGACTTTGGAAAGAGAGTTATATGCATATGATCAACATCCATGTTATGAGGAAACTAAGTCATCTAGAAAGAAACCATTTCTATTAGCTAAACCACATGACAGGGAGTCAAAGGATATTGATAATGTTGTGAAAATGGTTAAGAAGTTTTCTAATGAAGTTGTGGACCTTAAAAGTAATGTCGGCAAAGGATCATCGAAGCCTCAGACTTGTTACCCATTCTTTAAGAAACCAGATAACCTACCACAACCACTTGAACCACCACACATGGCTTTCAACTTAGATAGCTTCAGTAATGATAATTTATGTTCTTATCATTAACAAAATCACCCATAACGAACATGCCCTCAGTGGGTCAACTCTATGACCCTAGTGATAAACCAGTTGCTAGATCATCAAAGTTTGGATGATGAAATCCATGCACAAGATATTTTTTATGTTGTTGATGAAACTCCCCTGGAATCTGCTATGCCCTTTTGGGACTAGTGTCCAGAATCAGACAATGGATAGATTGAAGAAATCCTTGGCAGAGATACGTAGGTTGTCAAATTTGTTGCTCCAAAAGGTGAAAACTTACACAACAACAGTCCACTACCTAACACTCCTTCTTCCAAATATACTAAGCACATTTGGCTCAACAGGGAATGACACTAAGATTAACTTAATAATAAATAATGAAAAAGTGGTTGAGAAAAATATGGTCATGTTGTCAACAACCTTGACTACAATGTAATTGAAGACATGAAGAAAACAAAGGCTAATATTTTCATGTTCGATATTTGTTCCTTAACACAACAACACGAGCTCCTACGCTATCCTTTCAAGCCTCATGATACTCATAAAGGAACTTTCACTACTACTAAAAACCTCATCCCTAAAAGTGATGCACAAGAGATACACAAAGTGGAGATAGCAACAACTATAAATGCAACAAGCATAGGTTCCTTTTCAAACTCTCAGGTGCCACCTTTTCTGCTTACATATGATATTTTTAATTTCAATGTACACAATTTTTTAGCAGATTCAGGTGCCTCTTCCAATATCATGCCTTTTTTTGTTTGCCAAAAAATAAACGTTGTTCCACAAATAAAAAAACCAAGATCATACAATTAAACATGGCATGTGTTAAAGTGAAAGGTGATATCAAAGATATTTTAATCATATTATCTTTCGACCCCAGGGTTCATCAGACTATAGATGTAGTTGTTGTAGACATACCAGAGAGCTATGGTCTGCTCTTAAGGAGAGATTGGTCAGCCAAACTTCAAGCTTATTTATCAACTGATTGGTCTCATCTGCAGCTTCCTCATAAAGGCAAAGCCAATCAAATCTGTGTAAACAGTGAGGAACACATGAAGCACATGGTGACATAATTATAAGGTAAGAACGAGACCATAAGCTTTGCCTATTCTATTTTGGGGAATTATTTTTTTGAAAAAGATTACAGTGTTGGATTACTGAGAGGGGGGGTGAATCAATAATAGTGTAATTATAATGCTTTTTCTTCAAATGTTATATCAATGTAGAATTATTATCCAATAATGAGCAGTAATAAATAAACAATCACACACATACATAGTACACCAGTGTTTTACGTGGAAACACAAATCTGGAGAAAACCACGGAATGTTTTTTCTTATATGTCTTGAACAATTACATTCATTGGAAGCACCAACTTCCTTTGTTTTCCAGCTGCAACTGGAAGGAGGCTCTAACCCCATAGTTTATCAGGCTACAATCTGAGGGAAGCTCCAACTCCCCAATTCTCTGGCTACAACCAAAAGGAGGATACAACTCCCTATGTTCTTTGGCTACAACCGGAAGGTGGCTACAACCACCTGTCATTGCCCCGTCCCACCACCTTGAAGTAGAAGTAAAATAATGGAACCACTGTCACACTATCACTGTGAGATATACCACTGTAAACCTGTACCGATAAATATGTACTATGCATCAACCATGCATCAACCTGTAATCAACCTGTACCATAAACAAGTGCATCAACTATGCACCAACATGTACTAAACAACCTGTAATCAACGTGTACCATAAACAAGTGCATCCAACCATGTACCAGGTATATACCAATCATGTGTCAACTGTAGAAATTTCAATACAATTAAAGTATTTCCTGCGATTCTCCTGATCTAACAATTATATGCCACTGTTAAATACAAAATCGCTTCTACTATTATTCTTGCAGAAAATTAAACCACAATCACAAAGTGAAATATCAAGAACACATAACACAAAAGTTTTACCGGGAAAGCGTAAAGATAAAAACCCCACTATCATATATTATGTATATCATGGATCATGAAAAAATATCATACAAAACTCTAATCCAAGAGCTCTCAGTACAATACAATCATCTCACACTGTAATGCAAAACTCAACAAATACATGTGTCAATTTCTGTGTCCAGACAACCTACCTCATCTGCACAATCCCTACAATTAGAATTCTCACAATGAATTTGAATTACCTAGTTTTCACATGCTCATAAGCATATCCACTGCATGTTTGATTGCATGAGTGCACTTCACTCAAATCACAACTGATAGCCAAACTGTCCCTTTCACCTGTTATCTCAACTGGGTCTCCACTGGATCTGACATGCATGTAGTTAACCATGGTGAATCTTCAGTTGCATGTGAGTTTACTGATTGTGAATTAATGACTAATTAATTCACTGAACTCTCACTAGTACAACTGGGCTTAACTCACTTAACTACACTGATAATTCTATTACAACTCCAAATCACCTCCATGTCTTACTAGTCAACCTTTGAACTCGAATTACCATAGTTAACTAATTTTCCATTTCAGTTAATTATATTCAAGTAATTATGAGATAATAGATTAATATTTATTGTACAATTTATTTAAGGGAAAAGTAAATTAGACACATGTTTCTTGTTGACTTTTCAACATCAACTACTCATCAATATGTACCAACATCATCCACTATACACCCCATGTATGTGCCAACTCATCAACTACTTGTCTCAACAATGTACTCAACATGTACCTCAACCAAAAGACCTCATCAATTTCATCATCCAAATCTGATTTGTAGCTCTGTAATAAACTTGGTGTATATGATCACATTTCTGCAAACCTTCCTTAACTTTAACAAGAGACTAGCATTTTCATCAAACATTTTTTTAGTCTCACATGCCTAGTTTGATTAGTCAACAACCCTAACTGAAGTAATCATAAATTTGAACCTGTAATGTAAAAAGAACTGAAACTAATACACAATTTTATTCAATGGTTTTTGTACAATTCCTCCAGGTTTCACTACTTGGAACCTCTCAAAAAAGGAGTTATAGCAAAAATCGCATACCTTGTTGAATTCTGGATTATTCTAGAGAGCGAACTTGTAGAGCATTCCCCCACATAAAATATTCATTGAATTGATCTAAAACTGTTGCACATAATACTATAGACTCTACCCTAACCAACACATTTGGTCTCACTAAATTTGGATCTGTTATGAAGAAGTTATGACGTTTTTACCCGAAACACATGTTTTTGACTAGTTTTAGGACTAGCCACAAACCCTATTTTCCACGGAGTGTAACTCCCAAAATACAACAACACACAAGCTTAATTTTTTACCACATATACTTGGGTATGTTATCTCAATGGAATATCAATTTCACAGTCTGAACCATTATATAAAAAATATTATATTGAAAATGGTGAGATGACCTGTAAATAACATACCTTAGAAAGCACCATCAAAAGAATTTATCCTTCCTTGTATTTCGGCCTTCTTTTCTTCACCTTCCCTAAGAAATTCATCTTAGATATCCTTGGTTACCTCAGACACCTATATATATTCAATATTCTCAAGTGTAATTAAAATGAGAGAGTCTTGTCTCTTATTTATACTCTCAAAGTAGCTTCCTTAAAAACATCTTCTAGGTCACTTGGCCCACTTTTCTTATTTTAGGGTTAACCCAATTCTAATTTCTCCATTAAATTTATTATTGAAATAATTTATTTTTCATTCACTTTGAATTATAATACACTCATCACTTCACTTTATTATTTACCTTTTAAAATCTCTTAAACCACTTTGACTACTTTAACCTTTTGGGGCTTCTAGATGACATATGAGGGTCCTCCAACTTCGTAAGGCCATACCTCTCAAACCGTGAGGAGTTATGTAACATTTCACATACCACTAGAAACAAAATGACATGTACTATCCATATAGAATAGTATTACCTTCAAATATATCAAAAATCATACCGTTATCCATCAAACAAACTTGAGTCCATTACTCAAACTTGGGTTCTCCAACTTCACATGGTCATAACTCTCTAAACGTGAGGAGTTAGGTGGCATTATATATACCACCGGAAATGGCATGACAAGAACTATCCATCTAGGATAGTTTCCCTGACAAATTCATTGTCCTTCATCTCATTATTCCACAATTAAGCATGGGTTCTCTTACTCCGCAAAGCATCTTCCCATGAGGGCTTTCACCATAAGGAGACCACTTTGGAGTACATCCATATTTGCTTCTTATCAACCATGAAAAAATAATAATGAATCATATTTACATCAAACAATATTGGGTCCATTACCCAAACCTTTGTTCTATGGGGCTTTCTTCAAGGGTTGACATCAATGACAATCAACCTTAATCAACAATCTCTCCCTTTGACATTGATGGAAACACTCTGATGCAATACTAAAATCATATCACTCATGCTCCCCCTAGAACCATGTCTCTGTCCTCTGCATCTGATGAATCTCTCCCCCTTTTTCATCAATGTCAAAGGTATCTTTCCATCCAGAGTTGCTCCCCCTGACTGAACTGTCCTCTTATAGTTCTTCCTCGTGTACATCTAAGACATATAAGATAAACATTCAAAAAGCATTCATTTTGGAATATAAATAACTCCAAGTATTTGGCGAAGATATTCAAAGGATTTCTGTGAAAGGGGTTTTGTAAAGATGTCCACCACTTGTTTTTTTGTGCCCATATACTCAACTCTGATGTTCTTTTCTGTAATTTGTTCCCATAGAAAGTGATAGTTGATTGGAATGTGATTCGTCTTGGAGTGCATCATCGGGTTTTTTGAGATACTAATGGCACTTGTATTATCAAAATATATTGGAATAGGATCATCATACTCAACATGTATATCTATCAAGGTTTGTTTCATCCAAAGAACCTGTGTACAACATGTTGTTGTTGCAATATACTCTGCCTCGGATGTAGATAGAGATACCAATGATTGTTTCTTTCTTATCCATGATACCAAACATTCACCTAAGTAGAACACTGCTCCATTGGTGCTTCATCGGTCATCAATACAACCTGCCCAATCTGCATCTGTGTAGGCAATAAGTGATAGATATTTTCTTTTTAGATACCATAATCCAAACTCTTATGTTCCTTTGAGATATATGAAGATCCTCTTTACTACTAATACATGTGATTCCTTTGGTGCTACTTGAAATCGTGCCACCTATCCAACTATCTGCATTACATCTAGTCTGGATGCTGTCACATATAGTAGGTTTTCAATCATTTCCCTGTATTGCCTATGATCTATAGACTTTGAATCATCATCTTTTCTCAACTTACAACTGGTTTGCATGGGAGTGATAACCGGTTTGCAATCTTCCATTCCGAACCTCTTTAG
>JASDQU010191226.1:2860-20121 GCA_032191745.1 Picea mariana
CAATCGTGGCTTCAACGTGGCACTTCACATTCAATGTATGATGTATGTAGGTTGCATTTAAAAATTGCTGTGATTCAATAATCCCAGCAATGTGGGATAAAACAAAAATAATGGGATTTACAAAATTACATTTTATCATGCCACCTAAAATTGGTATCATGCCAACCAACCAAATAATGTGCCATTAATGAAACACCATTAAGGGATCCAACAATGTTATTATTATGCCTTCTATACAATCCACACGCTTTTAAATATAGTGTAAAATAATGCTACAAATGAAATGTGAGATATATCCCCATGAAAAAAAAAAGGAGCAGATTCAATGGGATTTGAGCCATGTCCTTTTGTGCAAAAGATAAGCGCCTTACCATTAGACAACACACTTGAAGAGTGCTATGTACTATAGTGAATTGCATCTGAAGTGGTAGCAATATTCTTTATGGAGAAAATAGGAAAGATAATGTTCTTTGTTGTGGGAAGAAGCCATTGAGGGTTGAAGGACCAATGCTATTGTCTTCCTAGAAGAAAAACAATGACTCTTTCGTATATCAGAGGCCATTCTTTAATGTAAAGAAGATGTAATTTTTTATTTTGCATCATTTAATGGATTGGTTCCTCTTTTGAAGTAGATCCAGAGACATAGCCTAGGAAGGGTGAACTTCGTTATCGATTTTTTGAGTATTTTATATGGTTATTGTAGTTCCATTCTAAATTTCAGTTATTTAAATTTATTAAGTCAATTTTAAACTAAATTATGGGAAAATTGAGAAGCTTTTGCATAAGAATTCAAATTAGTACAACAAAACAATTTTAGCACTAATTTTGGATTACATAGACCCCCCCAACTTCTAAATAGTCTCTACAATGAACATAGGTGAATATGTTTGGATTTAGGCAGAAAGGAAGAACAAAAGGAACAAAGAAACTAGAACCCAAGCCATAAAAGTTCAAGCCTCTAAATTTATATTCGTAGTTGGATCCAGTAAGCCACCGACTACAGTGGCTAGTTAGGTTCCTTCCCCCCATTGTTAAGGATGTAGCCATGAATATTTATAGGATTGAGGAGGAATCCATCCAGAAGGAACAATGGTATGCCCTCATTTATGCTCAATCTGGGTCTTTATATACCATTCTCCCCAATGTCCCTCATTCTCGCTCAGGTGATTTTTTTTCACCAAGGGCATCCCATGTGGCTAATGGTTTTAATGGATCAATGTTGCATAAACATCCTCACCCTAATCCGCTTGGACCTAGTGGATATGGTAACCCTTATGGTGGGGTTAGTGCTTCTCACCCTCAAGCCTTTGTTGGGTGTCATTCAACACATTACAGTTATCTTAACCCCCTTTAGGCTTCATCTCATACCTCATCCCAAGTAGGTAGTAGCACTTCATATAACTCACCTCATGGACATCAACATGCCATGGCCATGCTTGCACTAGTAATTCTTATGGTGGGTGTTGTGTTCTAGGGATTAGAAGTAGGCATTAAAGAAGAGAGAGATACATTATAGGAGAAATAATAGGGACACACACGTACTCAAGAAGAGAGAGATATTTGTGGGAAGGATATACATCCCATTTTGTATTCCATATTCATGAGTATTTGTACAATACATATATGGTTGGAGCGGTTGTACCCGATCCAACTAATCCTTCATTAGGTTATATTTATCCTCTATGTGCATTTAGATATTTTATTACATGTATCCATACATTATTATGCTAGTGTATAATGTATGATGGATTATTATAAGGGCCTAAAAGGCCTCCTAACATCTCCCCCCACACTCAGATCCTTGCTCGTCTTGAGTAAGAGTGCATATAAGTAATTACTTGTTACTCTTTAGCCTTTGTCTTCAATATGTTAAATTTATGTGTAGTCAATGAGTCTCTAGTTCTTAGCTACCTCACCCAACAATGGTCCTCTTGACTCTCTTGTTACACCATTGTGCCTTCAGAATGGTGCTTAATCTGTTTTTTTCTTATCTTGCCTCTGCACACACCCTACAATGGAACACCGTGCTTCGTCCAACCTACTATTTTTCTGCTTTGTAGCTTCCAAGGTCACAACTCAAGAATTATGATGCAACTATTATACTAGGGGGCTCGATCAGTTCATTATTTGTGCCATCATATTTCTTTTAATCTCTTGTGTGTGTGTCTCATCACCTAATGTCTCTTTACTGAATGCTTTCAAATGCTGTAAAAATATCTCAATTATTGCTCAATGTGCTCAATGTATGTGTGTTTTCTCTATCAAAATATTGCTTAGTTTAAAATCTTTGCATTGTTATTGGCTATGCTTCTTCAGTGCTTTCAAAATATATGGAATTTGCAATTTACATTACATGAAGGAGGAATCTTCTACAACTCAAGACTTTGCATGATCATGACTTGACTAACTCGACTTATGACATAACTCAATTATACAAATATTTTTGTTGGTACCGGGATTTTATAGACTCAATAAAATGTTGTCGATTGGGTATCGACCAATGTCATAAAAAAACCAATCTCATCAGCTACTTACATTACACAGGTGGAGGGGATTGTCTACTTTTAAAGATTCATGTTTAACACCCTCCTTTTATTTGATTCAATTAACTCAATTACACACTTGAATCTATCAAAACATTGAAAACATTCCTCCTTTTTTTTCAACTTTACAAACTCATTCTAACTCAAACTCAACTAGACTAAGCTATCTTTCATGTAACTCTTTTATAATATTTTATACTTAAGAACTCCATTTCCTTTTACACCACTTTAATGATATATTAATAATCATTATGCTCCATACTCCAACTATATATCATATATATCCCATTCATGATTTAAAATTTTCAACACTCTCAATGCTAACAAATTTTTTTTGGGATTATAGAGTAACTAAAAGAACCATTTATATGCCTTTAAAACCATTAAATTTTTTACCAAAATCACCAAGGAAATGTCTTCTGGAAAATATGGCCACCATATCAAGGGTGAAACTACTCTTTATCAAATCCAAAATTCTATTATTAAGATTCTTGGGCACAAAAAATATTTCAACGTCTTGATAATGATGCTTGAAAAATTGGCGTTGTTAGAAACATCTGCTGAAAATGAATGAGCATTGATGGGAAAGTGTTCCACTGTAAGTATTGCAAAGGAATGAAAATATTTAATCCCTCAAGTATTGGCTAAAGAAATATAATTAGTTCCATTAGTGAGATGTTTCCTCATTATAATCAATTGACATCAACTAATGTATATTTCGTTATATTGATTTTTGGTGAAGATGAAGACAAGTGTGAAATCCCATGTAAAATTTCAGGAGCCATCCTTTTCAACTTATCCATCTTCAAGCTCCATCGGTGCACCATTTCAATGTGATACATATCGATCTTGATCTCATCGATGATGCTTATGAATGTTCTCTCTATCAAATTCATATCCATTGTTTCAAGAAAACATTTTCTGATCACTACTGTGCCTGTGAAACTTTTTTGAATCTTCTCTTTCTTGTTTCCCAAAGATTAATAATGCATCCCACTAGTAAAGAAATCCCCCATCACAGCCAATAGGTTTCACATCAATTATTTTGGTCTTCTCCTTTCTCCATCGAAGTCTCTCTCAATTGTACAACTTCTCAGATTGCATAATCGGTTGTTTTTTCTATGCTTTCTTTCTACCAACTCCAACATTATGTTTTTTCGAATGATGATTTCTTCCTCTTGTCCACATTCTGGTGATGGCATGTTCAGTGAATCCTATCTCATCTGGTGACGTGCATGTTCAAAGAAGGTTTGAGACCTATTTCATTGGACTTCTCTTTTCATCATGATTGCAGTGATACCTATCAATTTTTAGCCCTTTTTTTTCCTGTGGTCCTGAACCCCTTTCTGACACCCCTACTTGGGACTTATTCCATCAAAATCCTTTTTTCATCCTGATCACAATGATACCTATCATTTATTAGCCTTGTTTTTCCATGGACCCACCCGCCCTTTTCAACCACCTTTATTTCCCACCTCTTCATATGTTTTCCCCTCACCATGGCCAACACTCGCAACCAAGACCTTGAAAACCACGTAGTTACCCACATTGAGTCCTAAATGGACCACTTGAAAGAAAAATTGAAGAAGGAACTCAATTCCCACCTTGCTAACTAGCTTGAATTCCACCTTGAGTCTCAAATTGATTCATTTATTTCCAAGGTCCTGGAAAATTTTCCCATTTATGGAATCCATTCCTCATCTGATCAACCTTGTAACCTCAAATGTGCCACTTCCTAGAATTCCCACCAGTTTCCATCCAAAATTTCATCGTGATATACATCTTCCACGAGTGGAGTTGAACAAATTTGATGGCTTTTTTCCCACTAGTTGGGTCACTCAAATGGAACACTACTTCTCCTTGCATGGAATCACTGATGACTTGGACAAAATTCATTATGGTGCCCTCTATTTGGATCCTAAACATTGGCAATGGTAGAAATGGAATCACAAATCATGCCAAGGATATCTGGCTTGGACCTAGTTTGTGGATGAACTTTATGACCACTTTGACAGTGATACAGACTCCTTGGGCCGTATGACCAAATTGAAATATTCATGTACAGTGGAAGAGTTTATAGATTCATTTGAGAAATTAGATTTCATAACATAGGGCATGTATGATACTTTTTTTCCGAGAATGATTTATCAATGGCCTCAAGGATGACATCCGAGCCCAAGACCTCATGACTCACCCACAAACTTGTTGGAAGCTACTCGACATGCCAAGGAAGCTCAACAGGTTGTTTTTTCCCAACATCACAAACCTTCTTTCCCTCTTCACCCTCACCCATCCACTCCTTCCCCTCATCCCACCCCACTCAAGAGCCACAAATTAACCCAGGCAAAAATGGAAAAACATCAACTCAAAGGTCTTTGCTATTATTGTGATGAAAAATATTTTCCGGAACATAAATGTAAGGAGCAAGAGTTCTTCATGGTCATATCTGAGGATGTTGTTGAAGACAAGATCAAGGCTTCTCATGCAATCAAGCTACCTGAGCTAGCTCCTATCACTCCACTATCTGATCCAATGGAATTTGAACTGGTCATTTCCTTGAATGCACTCATTGGCTTATTTTCTCCCCAAACCCTCAAGCTAATTGGATACATTAAAAACCAGAAAGTCAACATCCTAATTGATAGTGGTAACAGTCATAATTTCATTCATCAACGATTTGCTCAAGAAACCCATTGCTATATTCATGTAGTCAACAATTTTCAAATCATGATTTCTAATGGAGGTTCCATGAAATGTGGGGGGCGTTGTAAAAATGCGCATCTCCAAATTGGCCAGTAGAACCTGAAATCTCATATTTTCTCTATTGACATGGGTGGTTGTGACATTGTGTTGGGTGTTAAATGGTTACACATTATCGGTCCCATCCTCATGGATTTTAAGGAATTGACCATGTATTTTCAATAGGAAGGACAATATTATAAGTTCCAAGGCATCACAATAGGCTCCCCTGAGATCATCAGTTCCCATCGAATGGAAAATCTCCTCAAAAAAGGACATTCCGAAATTATTTCCCAACTCAATTCCATTCAAGCAGTCAAGACACCCTTTATGCATCCTTACCTCCAATATATACTTTCCAAACACCACACTATTTTTTTCATTCCCCATGGCCTTCCCCATTCTCATGGTTTTCATTATCATTCCATTCCTCTAGTCCTGAGAATTATTCCTCCCAATGTCTGCCCGTATCATCATCCCTTTTCGCAGAAGAATGAAATTGAAAAAAATGTTCAAGAATTGCTCGACGTGAGTGTCATCTTCCATAGTACTAGCCCCTATTTGTCTCTTGCAGCCATGGTCCTTAAAAAAGAAGGCATGTGGCGCATGTGTCCCTACTTTTGTGCTCTGAACAAAATCACCATCATATATAAGTTTCTCATTCATGTCATTGATGATATACTAGATGAATTGAGTGGTGCTCACTACTTTACTAAACTTGATCTTCGTTCTGGTTACAACCAGATACATATGAAAGAGGATGGAATTCCCAAGACAACCTTTCAAACTCATGAGGGACACTATGATTTCTCGGTCATGCCCTTTTTCCTGTGTAATTCCCCCTCCACTTTCTAAAGTCTCATGAATCATGTCTTTTGTACTTTTCTCCGGCATTTTTGTATTTTTTTTCTTTGATGATATTATAATCTATAGTAAAACATGGACAACCCATCTTTCCCATGTGGATCAAGTTCTACATCTCCTTTCTCAGCACCAAATTTTCCTCAAACAATCTAAATGTTCCTTTGGAGCTTCAAAAGTGGAGTATTTGGGTCATATTTTTGTCCAAGATGGTGTCAGGGTGGATCCTAAAAAAATGGAAGCTATGCAGGATTGGCCTCGTCCAAAAAATCTCAAGAGTTTACATGGTTTTATAGGTTTAATGGGCTATTATAAAAAATTTGTTAAGAACTATGGAAACATTGCACCCCCTCTCATTGCTCTCCTTAAAAATAATTCTTTCAGTTGGACTCCTACAGTTGATCAAGCCTTCCATTCTTTGAAAGAGGCTATGTGCACAAGTTCTGTCCTGGCCCTTCCTAAATTCAAAAATACTTTTGTCCTGAAATGTGATGCATCCAGGAAAGGAATTGGTGCAGTCCTTATGCAAGATGGCATGCCTTTGTCCTTCACTAGAAAACGACTGTTGGAGTGCCATATGGGCCAATCAATCTATGAAAAGGAAATGATGGTCATTCTGCATGATTTGGATCTTTGACATCCTTATCTATTGGGGATACACTTCCAAATTAAGAAAGATCATCAGAGCCTCAAGTATTTTCTAGAGAAAAGCCTTTAATCCTCGAAGAAAAAAAAATGGGTGACAAAGATATTTGGATATGTTGATGAGATCATTTACAAGAAAGTAAAAGACAACGTGGTTTCAGATGCTCTTTCATGGAAATATGAATACGAAGGGTCCCTCTTTTCTCTATCCTTCATTGTGCCATGTTGGCTCCAAGTTGTTTGCCAGGAATGGCTACAAGATCCCAAACTATTGTGTCTAATCCAACAATTGCAAGACAATTATCCAATTTCTCCATAGTAGTCTTGGAACAATGAAGAGATTTGCTACAAAGGTCATATGTATTTAGGAAAGCAGTCACAACTTAAATCCATAGTGTTATTTGAGCATCATGCTACACCCATAGCTGGGCATTCTAGGTTTACCAAAACTTAAGCCAGGGTCAAACGTTCTTTTTTATGGGATGGTATGAAACATGAAATTCACACCTTTGTGGTGGAATATGATGTTTGTCAACGCAAGAAGGGAGAAATAGTCAAATCCCCAAGCACACTAAAACCACTTCTAATTCCACCCGCTATTTGGAGGGATATTTCTATGGATTTCATTGTTGTCTTACCTAAATTGGGCAATAAATCAGTCATCATTGTGGTCGTTGATCGTCTTTCCATATATGCTCATTTCTTTTCTCTTCAACACCCATTCACTACCTCCACAATTTCTCAAATTTTCATGGATCATATCTTCAAGATGCATGGAATGCCCCATTCCATTATCTCTGACTGAGATCCCACTTTCACCAGTAATTTTTGGCAAGAATTGTTTAGGCTATAGGGCACCCAATTGCATCTTAGCACAACATATCATCCCCAGACTGATGGTCAAATTGAAGTTGTCAACAAATGTTTGGAAACATATTTGATGTTTTTTTTCATCTGAGAGGAAAACTTAGTGGGCTCAATGGTTACCTATGGCTAAATAGTGTTACAACACTTCTTACCATACAACTACTCGCATGACTCCTTTTGAAGCAGTATATGGACAAAATCTGTCTTTAGTTCTCTCATACATGCTCGGTTTCTTGAAGGTCCAAGAAGTTGACCAAAATATTACAGTTCGAGAGGTTATTCTTCGTACCCTCAAAAATAATTTCTTCTTGGCTCAGAATTGCATGAAGAAAAAAGAAGATCAAGGTTTCTCAGAACGTTAATTTGTTGAAGGGGACTAGGTGTTTCTTCGACTGCAACCTTATAAGAAGAATTCACTTAGGGATGACCATTGTCATAATTTTGTGCCCAAATTTTGTGGTCCTTATACAATTCTTAAGCACATGGGATAGGTGGCATATTAGTTGGCTTTTCCTAGTCATTCTAAGATCCACCATGTTTTTCATGTCTCTTTATTAAAGAAGGTGATTGGAAGTAAGTGTGAAACTCAAACCAGTCTTCCCGAGTTGGATGAAGAAGGCTCCATATAGTTGCAACCATAATCATTATTGGACCAACATGAGTTTCATCTCCATCAACGCACCATCAAGGAAGTGTTAGTACAATGGAAAGATACAACTCCAACAGATGCCATCTGGGAGCCAACTACCATTCTGCAACAATTTCCTCATCTCAAGCCTTGAGGACAAGGTTGTTTTTATGGGGGAGGGCATGTTAGGGACCTAACCTCCCTAACCCCTCATGTAGGTATAATAATATATTTTCCATGTAACAAGTGACAATATTAATAAGGTCTAGTAATAAGGAAGAATAAGTCAAATATAAGAAGACCTAATAGAAGCTTCCAATTTTAGAAGATCTTCCTCTAGATTTTTCTTTTGGTAGATAGATTTAGTATAAATAGGAGTCGAGGGTATGATAAGTCTTGTATTGAGAATTATTGTAATAGAGAAATGCTCTGTTGGAGGCTTCCCCCTCGAAGAGGCAAGTGAACATTTTTTCCTATTAATAAAGGTATTATTTTGGTGTCGTGGTTTCATTTATTGTGTTGTTCTGCTATTATTATTTTCAATATTTATGTTTTTATCTATTATAATAGATCTGGTACCTTACAAATAGGGACACACACATGCTCAATAAGAGAGAGATATTTGTTGGAAGGATATCCATATGAGTTTGTATTCCATCTTCATGAGTACATGTACAATAGAGATATGGTTGGAGTGGTTGTACCCGCTCCAACTAATCCTTCATTAGGTTATATTTATCATCTACATTCATTTACACAATTTATTACATGTATCCATACATTATTATGATAGTGTATAATGTATGATGGCTTATTACAAGGGCCTAAAAGGCCTCCCAATAGTGGCGTATCCATGAATGCATATTATTGTTTCCCTATCCATCTACCATTAACTTTGGTTTCTCCAATCATGATACCACAAGCCCTGGTTACATGTATCCATACATTATTATGATAGTGTATAATGTATGATGGATTATTACAAGGGCCTAAAAAACCTCCCAATAATGGGGTATCCATAAATGCATATTATCATTTCCCTATCCATCTGCCATTAAATTTGGTTCCTCCAATCATGATATCACAAGCCTTGGTTGGTCAACCTACACCTCCATAAGGACAGGTCTATGTGCAACAAAACATTCCCAAACCCCTCAATTAGAATAATAAAAAAGGAAAATAAGGGGAAGGGAAAATATAATGTCCAAAACCAAGGGAAATAGGGGGATCATAACCAAAAACCCAATACCAAAGCTAACAACAACCAAAATTCCACAAAACAAGGATAAGTTAATGATCCCCATCCTAAATCGGGGAAGAACCTATAGTTACACACCAACAAAACTTGTTCTAATTGTGGTGTCTATTAACATTACACCCATAATTTCCCATTGTTACGTGAGTTTCTTTGTTTGAAGAATGCAACAGAACAAGCTCAAGTTGTAGCTAAATAGTCTAATAATTATCCCACCCAACCTTCCTTGTCACAACCAATTATGCTAAGAAACACTTTTCCAACACAAGGTTACGTATGTACCTCATAAGCCCCTTTTTATATACAACCCCTCGTACCAAAACCCCCAAGCGATGATACTTACCAAATACTTTACTTGAATACATTAGATATCAACCTAACTACCCAATCCCATCAATACAGTATGCCCCCTAAAGCACCACATACTAATTCTAATGATCCTCACCCATATACTAATGGAACTTCACATATTCCTTAACTAAATGTCGAGCCTCCCCTAAGGTGCCAAATATTAGATTACAACAGAATTCCCTCAATCCTCACATGCGAGAAACCCATAAATATAGCATAGTAGATTATTTAGCTTAGTCATCTATATTGATTTTGTCCCTTGAAGTCCTCCAAACACATCCTTCATAGTGGAAGGATTTACTATCTGCTTTGGGTGTTTTTCATCCTTCAGGTGATAGGATAATCATTTTTTATATCAACAAAGCTAGGCCTCCTTGTTTACCCCCTTTTGTTGTCTTTCAAGTTCAATCAACCATTAAGAACATCATTATTCATTATTTAATCATTGATGAAGGAGTGTATACATGCATGGTGTCTTCCTAAGTCTAAAAGAATATAAGTTCACCTAACCTCATTCCATATATGATCACCCTTTGTGCATACGATGGTCAACCCTCTTATCCAGAAGGGTTGTATCAAAATTGTCCCATCCAATTACTAGGGAAGTAAGAGCTTCTATATGTTGAGGTTATATATGCCCCCTTGGATTATAACATCCTCTTAGGTCATAGTTTCATGTATGACATGTAGGTGTTTTTCTCTTTGGTATTCCACACAATGAGCTTCCCCCATAAATGGAATATTGTCACCATAGATCATATTACGTACCATGATCCTAAGTATCAACTAAATCCTTATAACCTTGTCCCTTCATTGGATGGGAACCAAACCATTACCTATTTTTATGACATAAACCCTAGGCTCTATAAATACTCTACATTGATTAGGACATATTACGATCCTCCACCTATACTTACCCAACGAGATTCATCCAATGTATGCATGGTGTCAACATCCCAAAAACCTGATAAGCTTGTGGGTTCATATTTACATCCCTTAGTTGATGCCACAACACCTGTGTCTTCAACATGAGGGAATCCCCCTCCAATATCTCCCTTTACCCAAATGCATTTCTTGTTTCCACATTTGAGAATACTAAGTGTCAGCTCACTATATGGTAAAGATCGGGACATAAAATCATCAATCTGGAAGTCCATAAACTTGTCAGACACAATCATTATATGTAAGGGAATTAGTCTTAAAATCAACCTAAAATCTATCAAGAATTCTTTCACACAATTCTATAAAACACTTTTGTAAACTAATTTTCAAAAGAAACAAGAACTACTTCTTCAAATTTTCACAACCTCAATGGTAGACAATTAGGTCACAAAGGGAATTTGTCTCAAAGGAATGAAAGCAACTCCGTGACAAGACTCAACTTGACCATGAAATTAAATAATTTCTTATGCATCTAAGAAAGTAAAATATTCAAGAAATATTAAATCCTCTCAATTTAGTTACCACAATTTTTCTTGGTTGAAAATCAAATTGTAGGGTGAATTTTAGCTTCCTCTAGTGACTAGTTTCACTTATCACAGTTCAATGGTGGAAACACATATTGTAGGGTGAAGAATCCCCTTACAAAGATACTCTAGTAATTGTGAGATAAATTTAACTCAGTAAGAGATAGACTCTACAATAATTATCTGTTTTAACTATGGATTTCATAAATTGCAAAGGAAGGAAATACAAACAAAATCATAATCTCTTTTACCCAAACTTGTTATAGTCTTGAATGGTGGAAAAATAGTTCGCAAGAAGAAATTGTCATAACAATTACGACCTCACAAAAATACTCTTTTAGACTTATGAAAATTGTGGATTTAAGAGAAATTTAAGGTTAATTTAAATGCAATTTTTAAAATAGAAACCTCTACAACTAAAACTAAAAACAACATATTTATATGATTACAAAAGAAAATGAGAAACATTTACCATCAAATGGAGAAACAACAAACAAAAGAAACCTTTGTATATGAATATACAAATGTGACACAAACCATTGTAAGGGGGGCCTTCCAAGCTCTGGATTATGCACAGAATAATAAACAAAATGGAGAAAATCAACACCTTTGCATTAAACATAAGAGTTCAACTACGACGAGTTTAAAAATTCCTCATTTCGATCCCCCCAAAATGCTTCATAGATTTTAATATTTATACATCATGAAACATAACTAATGAAGCTCAAAACACTCCTTAGACTAATGATAGGTCTTCAACAACGTCCTATTGATGTTGGATCGAGCTCAAGATGAGTGATTTCTTCCATGATTTGATGGACAGTTTGAAAAATCGATGACACTTAAAAATTTGGGTTTTACATCAAAAAAACCTCTAAATCTCTCAAATCATAGATTCTATGGAATATATTCCCACCCAAGGCCTAACTGGGTATGTTTTGCACAAAACCCATCTTTTATATTTTCCAAATTCGTCTTCATCAGCTCAAAACTCTCGTCTGAAGATCCCTGCCTATTTTTGTTGTTGTAATTTTGCTTGTGGAAGCCACATGTTTTACCAACGTTTACCTATGAATTTTGGGAAGTTTCCCATGCTACAAAATCTCATGAACCATGGTGTAAATGTTGGGAACAAAACCCGTATTCTTGTTTTCTATAATTTGACCTGAAAATATGCTAAGCTCGGAGAAATTATGGGAAAAATTCACTTCTAGTAATAATGCTGATAAAAACTCAAGAATTTTATAATTTTGATTATTAAATAGAAAATAGAAACAAAACTATATATTTACCTTTTACATCCTTTATTGATCCTGGGTTTAGTGAAAATAGGTACAAAATTCCAAAAATGGAGGAAAAGTGGGTGAAAAGGAAGGTATTCATGGTGGTTTTTGAAAACAAAATGTGAACCCAACAGTAAGCACACATATTATGGATACATTGAATTTTACCAATCTCATTTAGGGGATCCTATTATGGTACTTGGATCCTTCTACCCCACCTCCCCCTTCGAGCAAATTTCTTATCTTTCCTTGACACCCATTCCGCTGATAAGAACTACCCCTATAACTTGTAAGGCACCTACATAGGCCCAATGCATTCCCACCAAATCTAGGAAATGAGTTGACAAAGGGGGAAAATCCAATAAGAAAGGGGGCATTGATAACTCTAAAAAATCTATGGACACTACCAATACTGCACCTAGAGCCACAATCCCATGTTCTTTATATGACCTTGCCATCCATGCCACTAATAACTATCCCACACTCCTATAATTTAAAGGAATTATTATAAACAATAATTTATAACCTAACCCATCCGCACCTATGGTAAATGTTATGCTTCTTGAATCATCATCCAAATGTATTAATTCCTTTCCCATGAATCACCCATTTTGTTTGTGTGATACTTATGGTGATTATTCTCATCATTTTCCTAAACTACCCATTAGCAAAAACATCTGCAACGACAAAGTAGCTTAGAGGCATTGTGAACTCTAGATTTGGAAAGTGGTGCTACTGAAATTGAGCTCTCAGCAGGCCGAACAAGTCCTTTGTTTTCACAGGAAGTGTCCAAATGCAACATTTAGAGTAGTCCATTTCAAGCTTGAAACACAAGCAAACATAGGAGTTAAATTTTCAACGGTGGAGATCCCTTGTACAATTTAGATTGGCGGCTCTCGTGCATTCGAAATGTCAAAGTTGTGCGAGGATTAATGACTAGAGAGAAGCCCCATAGTTGCATATCAAGTGCCACGTGTCCTTCTGTATTAGATGGTTCTGATTTACTTCGATAGTTTAGGCTTTGGGAGATTCAGGACTTCCACTCTCGATTTCCTATGGAGTACTTTCTCTTGGAGTACTCAGATCTTTGCCGCGTGTCTCTCCAAATCTAATGGTTGTGATTTACTTCGATAGTTCGGGCTTCAGGAGTTTTGGCTTCACCACTCATGATTTCATCCAGAGTACTTTCTCCCAGAGTGCACGGATCTCTGTTGCGTGTCGTTACGGATCCAATGATCAAGATCTGCTCCAGGAGTTATACAAGCTCTACATGCAGAATCCCCCGAGCTCCAAAGTGTCGAAGTTTAGATGTGTGGCGCTCATTTGTTAGAGACACGTGGCATCCATCTAGCACTGGCACATGGTACCGATTTCAGGCATTTTTGGACATGTCTTCAGCCTATTTTCAAGTGACACATGTCACCCCTTTGTCCACAACAGGTCAGCATAGCGACGTTAGGCCGTCACGTTAGTTACGAGATATCATTCTCCGGTAAGTGTTCTTGTTCAAGCACCAATATTAGCATCATCTCCATGCATGATTTTAATGGATCCTAGAATTGGTGGGAGGATAAACTTTAGCAGTGGCACTGAATTTAGCAAGTACGCCCAGATTGTAGATCGCAACCAAATAAATGACCATGTTTCATTGCGGGGATGCAATATGCTCGAACGATAAAATTATTGAGCGGTCCTGCAATTGAAACCATGGTATATCAGAAGAGCTACATGGTGGAAGGTGGTGAATTGTGGGATCAAAATTGATGTGAATACCAACTTCTTATGATGGCCCCACAATCACATGCACATATAACGTCAAATCCAACAACAACATGTGTCTTCCCCCTAGGTGTTAAGCCTCGTTGCGATCCCGAGGAAAAAAGTAGGTAATGAAAACGAGTGGTGGTTGAAACCTCGACTCACTCCATAAATAGAAAGCATGGAGGGTCTAGCCGTGGAGATAGAACTGTCAGCCCGAGGTACCACGTTGGACGATTTTTCCTGCAGGCCCATGTTGATCTAAGCTTGCGTCTGACAGAAGGATACACGCACAAACTGACAGAAGGATGCACAAACATAAGGCTTTGAATGGAATGGCCAGATCACATTCTTGGAAGTTGTGGATTGATCTGAGTATAAATAGATCGGTTCAAGATTTTGTTATGGTCGTTAACTGGTTGAGCAAAGCTCCCTATTTTGTAATATTTTGATAACAAAGTTGTTCTCTGGTTTTGTATGAGACCTGAGACTTTCTCATTAATAGAAGTCAACTTCTTTCATCATCTTGTTTAAATCTTTGCTGAGACACTCATGCATGGAGGATCCAGATGAGGGTTGTGGTTTTATTGTAATGTGGGGATGATTATAATGTTGTTGTGACATATTTCAGTAATTTCCTTATTTTCTTTTCCCCTATTATGCTGAAATGCTCGTGCATGGAGGATCTAGACGAGTCGTCGAAGTTGCATGGTAATCGAGGTTTGATTATTATGATGCTATGATATATTTCAGTGTCTGAAACTTGATTTCAAGAGTGCTTTTGTGCCTGAGTTTTTCTTCACCAAGTTGCTTGAAATCTAGATTCCCATGGAACACTTGTCCACCTCTCTCACTAAGTATTCCCTCTGATCACCTTTAACCTTAAACCTTTGACTGAGGTTAATGAGGACATCATTTCCCTATGCATTTCTTGTCCAGTTTCCATGTTAAAACATTCTTGTACTGATTTTTGTCCATTTGACCTTCACTCATAAACCTACCTCCACGAACATTTTGATGGGTACTGGGCTTATCCTCTTGCAGTCTGAGAGTAACTCTCAGTGATAACATTAATGGTGTCGTTTCCAAAGACAAAAGTGAATATATCTTCCCTGGGAGAATGACATAGATCCATGTCTTGATGGTAGACAAGAGAGGGACATAGAAATTAACTGTAATCATCTACTTGGCAACTCCACAATCAAAGACTCCACTGGGAAGGATCCTGTTGACAAAAAGATGACCATACAGAAGGGGATGACCATGTATCATCTTATGAGCTTTCTCCATGAACTCTTGTTTTTCTTTATCAACTCATTTCTCTCTTTCCCTTTACATATCAAGAGAATTATCCTCTACTTTTTTTATTCAGATGATCATCAACCTTCCTTTATATATCCATCCTTGGAAGAAGAAGACCTTCCTTCTGCTTGTGTTGTATATGTTGGTCTTGTATCTTCACCTCAACCTATTCATAAGGATGAGATTTGTATTGAAATCCCTCTTGATTTTGATCAACCTTGTAACCTTGAGGAGGTTGCAATTGATTCAAAGCCTTCTCTTATCTCATTACCTCCTGCTGTTACTGTTGAACCTTGCCATCAACTTGTTAAACCTCATATCCAACCCAATAGTTTTCAAACTAGAATCAGAGACAAGATATTTAAACCTTTAAGGCTGCCATATCACCTTCATACTTATCCATTTGATTTCCTTGAGTATCTTCCTCAGTTCTCTGGAGAAGATCATGTTACAACTTAGAGGCATTTGGAGGCCTTTAAGAAATTTATTGATCAGTTTGAGATAGTACATGATGATGTTATTATGAGGTTGTTCTCCAAATATTTGATCAGAGATGTTGCTGTGTGGTTTAAGGGTTTGAGAGCTGATTCCATTGGTTCTTGGATCGAGTTGTGAAATGCCTTTTTAAAGTGTTGGGGTGAGAATAATTCCCTTGATCAATAATTGGTTGATTTTAATGCTTTGAGGAGAGGTGAAGAGGAAGCCTCATATGTATTCAACAAGAGGTTTTATAGTTTTTATCATAACATGCCATTGGGAATCTAACGTTCTGAGACTGCTGCCATGGTGTACTATATAATGGATCAACATTCAGATCTTGTTCTTCTCTTGAGAGGAAGGAAATATTCATTCTTAAAATTCTTATTTGAAGACGCTGAAGAAGTCAAGGAGAACATTTGTGTTAGAAAGAAGATTCGAGATCGAGTATATTTTGAAAATATTCATGCACAAGATGAGCAACAAGAGGATTGTCAGTATATTTTAGATGAATAGCGAAAAGACAATGAGTATGAATAAAATCTGGAGTAGCAACAAGGTTGTAAGTATGTTTTACATTTGGAACCAGATTCTTCAGTATACTCAGATTTTCCTATAGACAGGGATGCATGTCATGTTTATGATTAGTTTCTGAAATATTTTGAGCATGAGGTAACAAATGGTTGTATAGATAATAATATGTTCCTCATTGAGCATTATCAGTATGATTTAAATTCGGTTGTGCAATTATCTTGTGATTATTATTTTAAGGAAGAAGTTGTCTCTCCTGATGACCAAGATCTTCTTATGAAAGAGCAAGAAGGTTATCATTTTTCAAGTAAAGAGGCATTCATGGATGAGCATTTTTTTCTTGAAGATCAGTAGGTTTATGATCTTGGTTTCAAAGATTCATTTACAGCGCTTTGGAGTCAAGTTTTTGAGATTTTCCGAAAATTTCAGTTTTCATTTCACCAGCGTTCACGAGTGAGTATGGCTTTCCGAAGGATTCTCTAGCACTGTTAGTATATTTATGTTTTTATCTATTGATCAATGATAGAGACAAGATCATCTCAGTCTTGACTTTAC
>JASDQU010191228.1:0-12072 GCA_032191745.1 Picea mariana
TGTAGGAATCGTCGAAGTAGAGTAGCATATCACACATGGTTACTTTTATTCAAATGACATACTACTAACTAGGAGTCCGGGTGAACCTATAAAGACCGAACACCATGTGAAATGGCGTCGCGTAAAAGCTCTATAATGGTGCTATAATCAACCACATTGTTCGTTGATGGCCCTAGACAAACACCTCTTGAAGACACCAGTTGACCCTCAGGTGAGTAAATGACCCAAGCGACAAAAGCCAAGTTTTGTGTATGAAAACTGGCATCATTTGCAAATCCTAAGAAAATTGAATATTATGTTGACATCTTCCAACCAAGGGAAAACTTGATAAGCAATCCAAATGATGCAGAGGAAAAGATATATATACACTAACATACACTAGTATATAAAGAGTCACGCCCAAGATTGAGGTCTCAAGCGTAATATCTTTTGAGGTAGAGCCCATTTCTGGGCTTAGCAAACATATTCCCTTCATAATATTCTAACTCAAACGCTCCTTTTTCCAAAACACGTCGCATGATATAAGGAACGTGCCACATGGGATTAAACTTGCCTTCCCCCAATGGTTCTTTAGATTGGTCATACAGGAGGACCAAGTCACCCTCAACGTACTGTCGAGGACAGACATACCTATCATATTTCACCTTAACACGTTGCTTATTCCCTTCGTTAGTCATAGAGGCATCTCGACGATACTCATATAGATGCTCTATGTGTACGAGGCATTCTTCAAGATAGGAAGTGTCAGGTAGGAGATCAATTTCCAACCAGAGAAAAAGGATTTCACATTCAATTTGAAGGATTGACTCGACATCGTGTATTAACTAAAAAGTAGAAAATCTAGTGGAAGTCTTAAGCAAGGTTCGGTATGCCCAAAGCACAGGGTAAATCTTTAGATTTAAGTCATATTTTCTCTGGTTGAAAGTTTTTTGCAAAATGGTCTTGAGATATTTTTTCACAGCCTCTACTTGTCCATTTTCATGGGGATAATAAGGGGAAGAATGACCATGCTTAAACCCCAGTTTTGATTTTAATTCCTTCATCATTTTATTATGAAAGTGACTAACATGATCAGTGAAAATATCCCTAGGGATTCTGAACTGAGATATAATTTGATTGAACACAAAAAATGTTGCAGTATTACCATTGGATTTAATAGTAGGCATGGCCTCTACCCATTTAGTGAAGTAGTCCACAACCACGATGATATGTTTATGCTCCCCGGCCGAATTCTGGTTACAGTCCATAAAATCCACCCCCCACTTAGTGAAGGGACTAACGATGATGAATGCGTGAAGAGGGCTTGGGTGCGAGCACATTTTCCGAAAGAACACCTGGCAAGGGTGACAATTCTTGATTGCTTCAATGCAATCTTTAAAAATTGACGGCCAAAAATAACCAGCTCACAAATTTTTTTGGGTTGTTGCAAGCCCAGATAGATGACCACCACAAGCCCCACTATGAAATTCATTAACAATGGACTCAACTTCCTTGTAATTCAAGAAACAATGCAAGATATTATCTATGCCTCGACGATACAAAGTGTCGTCAACAATAAGGTAGTTTTTATCATGATGTTGTATATGTCGTCGATCGTCTCGTGACAGATGTTTAGAGAACTTCAAAGTTTGAAGATAGACCAAAATATATCCGTACTAGGGGTCCTAAGACAAGATAAGAAAAATGTGTTCATCCGTGAATGAATCAATATGGATAAGGTCCTCATCTAGTCGAGGGAAGTCTGATATCAACTTGGCAAAAACTAGCGATTTCTTGGACTTTGTCGAAGCAAAGTTGAGATCAAACTCTTGACGAACCACAATCCATTTATTGTATTTTTCTCGTATGATACGCCGAGTAAGGACGTATTGAAATGGATTGACATCCAACACCCCGGTATTTTTACAAAGCAATATATAATGTCATAATCTTTAGACTGCATGTACGATGGCTAAGGCTGGATTTTCAACATGAGAGTATTTAAGCTCAACACTGATTAAATTCAGACTAATATAGTAGACAACATGCTCATGGAGCTCATTGTCTTCCTGAACCAGAACCATATGAACCGTCCCTTCATATGTGACGATATAAAGAAAATAATATCTATTGTAGTCGGGAGGCTTCAACAGAGGCGTCAATACCAAGACTTTCTTAAGAGCGTTGAAGGATTCCTGGGCTCGCTCATCCCATATAAATAGAGTATCCTTATTCAAAATATGCATGAAACCCTTAGTTATATTGGCATAGTTCACTATGAATCGATGCAAGAAGTTATCTTTTCCCTGTAAAACCTGAAGTTGATGAATGTTGTGCAGGGGAGGCAATCAAAGTATTGCCTCAACAATCACAAGATCCACCATTATCCCATTCTCAGAGAGTAAGAATCCTAAGAGACATCCAAGCATAACACATAAGATGCACTTGTGAGGGTTTAAATGAATGTGATAATAATGTCACATCTCAAATACTAGTCGAAGGTGATAAGAATGATCTACTCTCTTGCAAGAGTGAGCAGCGAGATCATCAGGGTAAGCTTCGACAATATGTTTGAGATCATGAAAATAAAAGGTCATGGCATGTTGAAAGGTTGATCCGACATTTTTAAGGCAAAAAGACATTTTCCAGTATGCAAAAGTACCCCAAGGAAAAATAAATTTCGTCTTATGTTGATCCTTGGGTTTGATCTGAATTTGATTGTATCCTGAAAATCCGTCCATAAAATAAAAAACCTCGCTTCCCACACACTCATTGAGAATATGATCAATGAAAGGTGTTAGGAAGTTTTCTTTAGGACATGCCTTGTTCAGGTCTCAAAAATGCATACACACACAGATGGTTCCTTGCTTCTTATTCACAAGAACGGGATTGGACACCCATTCGGTCAAAGGAACAAAGTATATGAAACCAGTGGTCAGTATCTTCTATACCTTTTCCTTAATAGCAGGGGCCTTTCTAGGATTAATAGTTCTAAGGCATTATCGAACAAGTCGAGCATATGGATAAGTCTTGATTTCATGTTTGACAATGTGAGGGTTGATTCCTAGCATCTCTTCATATGACCAAGTGAATACATCACGAAATTCCTTGAAGAGATCGATGTAGATCTTAATTTCTTTAGGCGAAAAATCTGCACCGATATATACATTTTCAATTTTACCAGGAACTTGAGAGATGTCAACCGTGATGGTAGGAGAAATATTATGCATGTTTCCTTCGACATAAATGTTGTACATATCTAGTGGAACTATGGCTTGACTGACCATCTCACTCAAGGTAGATCTAAAATCGTCCTTTTCAATCCTAACAAGCTCTGGGAGGAAGTAAGAGTGATGATGCATATCATCTCGTGGCCTTTCAGGACCATTCATGGCCTCAATGATGGCTTCATCTGAAGGTAAAGTATCAATGAGGAAATCACATGAACAATATGATGAGGTGGCCCATACAGGATCGAGAACATGATCCTCTTCATTCGTCTATGAGGAGACATGATCCTAGTCAGTAGTAGAGTCAAGAACAACCTGATACGCTATCTCTGCTACTAACAATGGCATTGGCATTCCAATATGTGGTTGTCCTTCAAAAGATATGGTCGAGGAAGGTAGGGTCCAAGGATCTTTGAAATACAAAGTACGAAAAGGAATGGACCTCGTGGATGAAGAATACCTACAGGACATGGCATAAATGTGATGAATTGTTTCCATGAAATCAAAGGTACCCATAACAGAAAATACATTTCAACACCAATATCCTCAGTTGCTCACTGATAGCTATCGATCACTAGGATTGAAGTTCCAACTGATGCATTGGGACTAGCATGCGCAAAGGATAACTAATCGATTGTCATGATTTTCCCCTCATGAGGAAAACATAAAGTGTGGAAAACGGACGACACGACTATGGCCATGGAAAAGTTCAATTATGCCCTAGCAATAAATTACAGTCAAGGGGTTCATCAACCACCTTGACATCCACCTCCACTATCTTTCCACCTAACATAACCAGAAAGGTGGGAATATTTCTTTGTGGATGGAAAGAACGACCATCAAATTCGGTCAACATAGTCAAAGATTGAGAGAGGGTTGGAGAACCAATGGATTTTCAGCAGGTTAGGGACATCACGCAAGTCGCAATGCCTTCATCAATAATAGTATGTTTGATGGTATACTTTGAGTAATACACATGGATTTGAAAGGCCACATGGTAAGGCAAGAGAGGTTGAACATCTGTGAAGTCAAACATGAAAACCTTTGAGATACATGATTCTAGATCTCCTAAAGAAGATAGCAAGGTGTTCCTCTATGAAGGGCACGTTTGGAGCACCTCCAAAGCCGACATCACACAAGGGGTTTGACCTAGATCTTCGACAATCAAATAGTTCTGGGTAGCTTTAGCATTAGGGTTGTGGGTAGATAATTTTAATACTCCTTTCGGAATTCGAGGAGGTGGCTCTAGTTTTTCGATATGCAAAGGTGTTTCCAGAGGAGAGGGAGACTCTATCCCTGGAACAATCTGTGAAGAACTGTAATCATGAGATCGAGTGGTTATATTAATCTGAGAATTGACCATATTTATGCATAGAAAGTCACCTTCATGCGTCATGGGGTTTTGATTCCCACTCGATGCATTTCCAGCATTAGAGGAGCTCGAGGCCATGTGTTGATTATGTGGAAACAGATTGGTCAGCACAACGGATGATTGACATAAGAGCCTCATGGCTTCCTCAAGTTTGGGGCATAATTGGGTAAGGTGATCATCTGTACAAATTTTAGAAGGAAACTTCACCTTCCTCTTTTCTTTCTTGACCCCACCAGCATTATCATTCAATATATCACTATTAGCATTGTACTTGGGTTTATTATTATTATTATTCCCCCCACCCTTACGATTGTTACCACGCCCTTTCCTTCTATTCCCTCCTGGTTGTTGGTTACCATTCGGGTTGGTCGACGACTGCACAGAAGGCACATCCGCCGACTGAGTGGGAGTAGAGGACACAAATGAATATGGTCGTGCTACAGACTGTCTTAGAGACAACTACTTTAACTAGTTTGTCACCAAGTCTCCAGACTTAGTATTTGCAGAGCCAATAATGCCATCGTCATGAGGCCCAGGATTTTATCTCGGGTCATAATTTGATCTCGACGCATCATGAATAATTTTGTATAACATCCCAGACTGAGAATATATGAGATCCAATTGTTGGGATTTGAAAATTTCTTCCTCTTCAGATGTTACCCTGGATATAGAAACATCCTTCTAAATATAAGGTAGTAAAGACTTAAGAAACCATTCCAACAGGAACTCTAGAGGAATGTAGGCTTTGATCAACCACTTCTGTGTATGCCACTCTTGGATATGGTTCAATATGTCTGTGGATTTTTCCTGGCAAAAGGCCGACGAGATTTTTATGATGACATCATAACGAAATGGTAACTGGAAGTGGTTAAGAAATACTAGAACCATCTAATTAAAATTATCGTATGTTCCCCCTGGTAACTCAATGTACCATTTCCCTGCAACCCCCATGAGGGTGCATTGAAACATTCTAAAATGAATAGAATCATCATTAAGAGAATTGGACGAGCACCAAAGATGAAAATTAGTAACGTGATAACCTAGATCCTCACCAGTCTTACCCTCAAATTTTGGAATGTCTGAAGGAAGCCTAGTGGGGACGGGGGTCCATGATGGATCATGATGCACTGGGTCATTCATTAATCTTGAAAAGTCTAGAAAATTAAGCATGGCTAGAAAAGGGAGCCAGGTTTGCGTCATCTGAGCCCATGCTCCTGGGAAAGATTAGTATTGAGGGATTGCGGCCCAGCCAGGGTTTTGTTATGCACCACGACCATGTTTGGGAGGATAATATCCTCCTCCAAATTGATTCATAAAAGGGTGGGTGGGAACCATACCCGTAGTAATGTTATAATGAGGGTTATAAACATTTCCCCCAAATAGAGGAGCTCCGGGCTGGGGTTTTCCCATATGAAACTGACCACCTTTGGGTGGAGTTCTGAAGGATAGAGGTGGATTTGTCATACCAAACGTTTTGTTCAAAATCGGTGTGGAGGAGGAAGGTGGAAAGGACAGAATATAGGCATGATATTGTCCACTTGGTTTATTACTCCACCCAAGAACATTAAGACTAGGATTAGACCCAATAAGAAAAGAGGGTTGGCTTCCAATCGTAGGATTCATTTGGGGAATGTGAGCTCCACCAAATGAGAGTGGAATATGTGGAGGAGCCATGCCCCGAGGTCCAATACTAGGATTTGTATTAGTCCTTGGAATGGAGGATGAAAATTGTGATATCAGATTTAGCATACCATAAGAGAAAAGGCTAGAGGCCAAAGGTACGAACTGAGAATTATATCCAGGCGAATGAAAAAGAGACCTGAAAGGGTTCGTTACTATCGATTGAGTAGCAACCACACGCTAGATAGTAGTAATGACTGTAACTTTTGGCACTACAACCGTAATAAATGAAGGCAACAAAGGATATCCATTAACTATGGAAGGTATGGGAGTCTAAGGACTCACAACAACTTTATTACTCGAATCAATACTCATACTTATATGATCACAAGTCTGGTAGGTGGAGGTGTCTGTACCACGGTTGATAAATTTACACCTTTTAGAAAGAAAAGAGTCAAGATGCAGTGGTAACTTCAACAAATGACGAGACCTGTGAGGAAGTGGGTCTAGCTCCACAATGACTCAAGACTCAAGATATAGAAACAAATTCTAAGGCCAACTAACAATCAAAGAGCACACCAAAATAAACAAAAGGCCAAATGCACACAAACAATATAAATTAGTTGAAAAAGGGCCTCCCTCATTAGAGTAGGTATGCCACACCTAAGATTGGCCTGAGGCTCCCTTCAAAATATTGGAGGTATCAGAATCAGTTATAAGAGCCCTCATGGTCTTAACAACATAGTGAGTCAGATCCCCCCGGAGAGGTAATCCTCCATAAAGGTTTTGTGTTTTTCGACACTTATCTGACTCAGGGTACCTGCAAAATAACCCCTGCAAGTAACCTGTGTGGCTACCTATGTCAAGCAACTAAATCCACCATGATATAAACAATGTGCAGGCAAACAATTGTAAGTCAGGTCCATCGTATGGGCAAGGTAACAAAGCCCAAAATATTTAAAGCACCACCTCTCACAAAGGTAAAGTACTAGCAAGACCACCATATATGAATAGATCTCCAGAAATATCTCTGATGCTAAGAAGGTATTAGAGGTCTATCTCTGCAACCAACTTCGCGTAATCTCATTCTTAACTCCGATGTGAGCGGAGAGTCCTCACAACACTAATTACACAATGTAGTTCACCACTCCCTGGTCATACACATATGTTGAGTTCAATAGACTTGGAGAAGTTTACTCAAAAAATCCTATTCCAAGGTACTATATCCTATTCTTGTTTGTGCACTCTGAAAAATAAAAGCATTTCTAATCAATTTTAATTAATTAGTGTTACTTTCAATGGATTTTTTTACTCAAAATATGTGGTCATGAATTGATGATGTTATGACTCAGCATATAAAAATAAATGAATGCAAATAAAGCACTAAGTACTAATTCTCAAAATATGATAAGCTTTCAAAATGAAACTTTCAATTCAAATCTGCAATTTCAATAAGATGAAATCTTTCCATATGTATCAAGATAAATACTAACAACCCAAAGATCAAATGCCAAAATGAAAAATGTATATTTTTGTATTTTTAATATAAATAAATGAAAATGCAAGGACTGAATAGCAACTTGATATATAGATCCCACTACAAACAAAAAGAGACAAGCCAAGAAGGATACCAAGAAGCAAACAGTCAAACCAAAATGCAAGGACAACCAATGAAAAAGATGATAAGAAAGAAAGAAAAACACCTGAAAATTCAACCAAAAGAGGGTTTCCTATCACTCTATAGGCACTCAACAACTAGGACAAAGACCCAAGACGACTTAGCAACCATCAAAACTCACCCAACAAACACCAAACTTAACAAACAATCTTAAAAAGTTGATGTACGTGACTATTTAATCAAAAACCATGTATGTACGCACCCTATAGAAGGACATCTCATGTATGTACGCGCCTGTCAAGGGAAAAACCACATATATGTATTAAACACTGCATGGGCAAGGGTTAAGACAAGAAACTCAGATACAAGGTAAAAATAGGTTGTCAAACAATCATGAGACAAGGAAACTCGGGCTAACAGAGAGCAATAGAAGGAGAAAAACACTCAAAACCATGAAAAATAGAAGATTCAATCCCCAGTATGGTCGTCAATTTTGTTATGAGCAAAATCACTCTATGGCATGGGGTAACCAACAACATACATAATGACTGTAGAAATCAACTTTAATCCCAAGTATGCTATATAAATGAATATGCTAACAAGACAAGATAAAGAGCCTACCTCTTCTAGACGTTCGATGAAAACCACTGTTGAGCACGTGACTCAAAGCTTTATACTTGTAACTTTTCCTCAGCAACTAAGATACACAAGAATATGGTGATAATATATAATTTTAGCACATACAATAGCATAATCCATTAACATTAATAACAAATATGCCCATGGAATAATAATTCAAATATTTGCAAGATATCAATTGGATGAGAAAAGAGTATTTCTATTAAAATATGATCAACATAAGTGTATAAGTGACAAAATTTTGTGTTGGCGTGTCTCAAAAACGGGAAATTAAGCCCCTTCCAGTTGGGCCTCCACCACTTCAATCCTCCACCAAAGGAAAGCTCATATAAGAGAGACAATGAGGTTCTCTATCAAAAAGGGAAGAGCTTTGGGGTTGAACAATGTTTTTAGACTTTAAAGGACAAAGGGATGTAGACTCAATGTGAAGTGAAAAATTTCTCCAGAGTACCTTTGCTCTCAAAATTTGAATTCTCTCCTCTTCAGCTTGGACATGGCACAATTTATAGCATTCAAATGGAACTAAAGGGCCAAGTTGGAACGTTTCCAATATATGGAAGGTCAACGATCATGGATCTCATGACGTGACATGGAAACCCGACACAATTTTTAATTTTGGGCACAAAACCCTGTGTACGCGGGCTGTAATGGTGCAACCTGCATATACACATGTTGTTTAACTGTTAGGGCGCATATATGTGGAAAAACATGATTTTTTGGCTCTGGGAAGTGTAAAAGGGACTTCAAGTTTGTATGGGGAAATGAAAAAGGACTTTTGAGCAAGTTGCATGGGGTGAGGCAAATCTTTCTATAACAGTCTGATCAAAGACACTGAATCAATTAGAGGGACCAAATTGACCAGAATGAATGAGTCGACCGAGTCAAAATACTCCATAAAAAGGTAAAAATTGACTCAGACGATAGATATGACCAACACGGATACTTTGACTCATCCAACAACTGACCAAAATCTATCAACCACTAACTACCCATTGATATTGCAAACTACTCAAACGAACAAGCATTAATGCATATCATAAATTTTGAAGCAAGCCAACCACCACTCCCCATGCTCGAATTTAAGATGTCGCAACCTATTGAACCTATAAATAGGGATGATACTTATGACTTTGTCACTTTGCTTTTCACTCTTGAGCGATTGAATGACCAAGATGAAAATCAAGAAATCGATCGCTCGACTACTAGACTTCCAAATTTAGTTTACACATCCGACCAATATGAACTTTCAAACATGTCAAGAACGAGGGGAACCAAACATATATTTGATAAGGTGGTTGTGTTCAAACTTAAGCTATGGATGCATAATATCATGCAATCCAAAATGGAAGAAATCCCTTGGGATAAGCACTAGAAGAAATTCATAGCTTGGGGCATGGATGCCAACATACGGAAACAAGAAACTCAGCTTCTCAACCACACTCACATTCGACATTACTTAGGAGCCCCACAGATCATAGACTTTGGGGGCTGGAGGGAGAGATGACCAAATTCATTATCATTTGGTACCATGGAATCTATTAGTGTTTGGAGCAACCGGTTCAAATCACATCTGGCTTGATTCACAAAATCACTAGCTTTCCTCATGAAGGGGACCAAGGTCCAAAGACATTTGACCCCAATTATTGTATACAGAAGCTCATTGGGCCAATGACATCCAGGAACTCAAAGTGACTACTTATTAACCAAGTCAAAGAACAACATGATAAATGGACATGCATTATAGTTTCACTCTATTTTACCTCTGCAAGTCGACCATGTAACATCAAGTTAACAATGCTAGAGGCCATAAGGTGTTTTCAAGAAAATGTTGTTGTTTTCAACTAGTCAAAGCATTTGGTAGCCATAATCAAGAGCACCTACAAAGAGTGATAGGAATAGGGGAAATCAATTAGATTTCCTTATCTTTTGATATATCTAGCCATGATCCAAATAATCCTAATCAGTGAGGCCGTGTTAACAAAAAAAGTGTCGACAATGAAAAACTACCAAGCATTTGCACCAAGAACACTGGGATCATCAGAATCCCTTCCTACTGACATGATGTTTAAGAACTAGGTGTTCAATCTAAAAAATTCCTCCCATAGATGGAGAGTCGAGAAACTAATCCGTCAAGCACTACATGAACCATGTCATATTCAGTTATGACTTGACACAACTAAACTATGGTGTGGGGATGAATCAACACCGATCCCAAAGGACCTGTCATACCAATTGACTCAACTAGAGATATTTCGGGAATTGGAAATGAAAACAAACACCAAGTTCCAAATTCCCACAAAATTGCTTGAATGATATCCAACAATAATGATGCCCCTTACAAATGTAGAGTTGGAGGAAGAGAAACATGTCGATCTCTACACTATTCCATTTATGGCTAACTTGGACAATCTAGTCAGTTCACCTATAAAGAGAACCCTAACTAAACAGAAACAAGCAGCAATCGAACCACCTCAATTGGTTGAGCCAGTTCCAAAAAAAATCAACATAGACTGACAGGGAATTTTTTAGGTAAACCATCCGATTGATTTCGAGAATCTAAAGATGAAATAAAACCTCGACAAGCTCGCGCAAAAAATACTTTAGCAAACAAAACAAAAGGGAAAAACAACATGACGAGATTCAGTCAAAAAGTAATAGATGTTGAAATCAAGTGTGGGAGCTTCATACAATCAAGCAATGGCCCTGATAAAATAAATCCTTGCTAAATCCATGAAAACAAAGGAATCCCTAGAGAAACACATAGAAACAAGGTAGTAGAAGAAGAAAAGACTAGAGGAACAACAAGAATCAATTATTGGTCAGACTCGAATTCTTGGCACTAGTAGGACAAAGAGGACTCAGTCAGTCCAACCCTCCAATCCAATTCTAAAAAAACAATGAACAAGGAAACCACCAATCGACCTAACATCGGAGTCACCACCCTTCAATCCTTCTAATATCATATAGGGGACTCAGTCAGGTGAATATTCATAGGTGCATCATAGCAAGGTAAATAAGACCAAGTTTCAGGTCTCCTCTAAAGAGACATTGTTAGACTAGGACGACGAACAAGAGGATGAGAAGTTGACCCACGTTGATGGGAAGGAGTGGGAGCAAGTGTATGAGCAATGTCAAGGAGACATCCATCAACTAGACCATGGGAAAAGTGAACAACCTCTCAAATCTAATATAGACATGTTGAAGTAGCATCATATACCTAATAAATTAGTGAAACAAATAGAGTTGACACAACTACCATCAACTAAACCAATTGATACTCAATCGCCTAACCAAGTAGCAACTAAGCAAAAACAAACACAACAAATAAAGAAAGTACAATAGAAGGACCGGGATGCACATGATAGAGAAAAACATTTGAGTATGTAGAAGTGTACTACCATGGCATTTGACTAGGGGTCAATAGACAAGTTGAACACTCCATCGGAACAATCCATACGAAAACAAATATTTGCAAAAGAACCTAGTTCAATCAAACTAATAGTACCAACCTCATCCATGGTCCACCCAGATCAACCACTTGATAATACACATGAAAGGATTCCCAAGCTGGTGCAACATTCGTCAAGTTCAAAGAAGAAGAATAAGACACAGAA
>JASDQU010191230.1:0-12500 GCA_032191745.1 Picea mariana
TATTATCCAATCGGGTTGGATGATCGAGATAGCACAGAGAAAGGCCTCAACATCTTCATCCTTTCATGAGAGTGCATCTGCCACAACATTTTGCTTCCCCTTTTTATAGACGATTTCAAAATCATAACCCAGTATCTTGGTTACCCATTTTTGTTGTTCTTCTGAAGATAGTCTTGATTTTGGGGTGGTTCTGCTAGACAATATTTATTCTGTTATATATCCCAAGTTTTGGCCCTTCTGGGTATGACACTTTCCTTTAGGTAGTTCTCTGATATTTATTATCTACAATGCCATAGGTATGATCAAAATTGGATGTGCCAAGTGGAATTTATGGTAACTTCCTCACAACTTGCCGATTTTTGGCCTTTCCAGGAGATCTCCCTTGTATAGAATGCCCCGCACAAAATAATTGATATCAAATTCTGAAACTCGCACACAAAGTAATAAAGACTGTCCACGATCCAATGCAACCAGTCCCACTCAATTTGGATACTCCAGCAAGAAGTTATTCTTGTTTTACCTGGAACACCTTCTTGAGACTAGCCAATAGGACTAGTCAGATACCCTATCTTACACAAGGTGTATCTACAAATTTAAGAAGACCCAGAAGCTGAAATTTTCAACACAGATAAAAAAATAATTTATGTAAATGGCCCCCAGAGTTCAGGGTCTGAAACGTTACATAAATTGTTTTATAGCGAAAATTCCTCAATGACTCATTTCAGGATGATTCCATAACCCTATATTGTACAGGCTGTATCTCTGAAAGTATAAGGTCTCAGGAGCTGAATTTTGAACCCAACGTACCTTGATCCATCTACTAAAAACCCTTTAAGCAGATCCTTCTGAAACTTTGTAGAAAAAACGTTATAGCGAAAATTCCACGGTGTCTCAGATGTATCAGCGAAACCCCAAGACCTTGAGCTCTGATACCATATGTTAAGAACCAAACATCAATATAGCATAGAAAAACCTCAAGAAAAGTACTCAATGCCTTGAAAAAGAGATAATATCAGATAATAAGCCTCTTCAAGGGGGAAACCTCCTTTTACCCCACTTAAATGTTCAAGTACAAGATGATTCAAAATGAAAATGTCTCCTTGGTATATATAGGAGACTAGGAGGTTTTAATGGCCTAAAGCCGACATAAATAAAATAACATTACTAATCTAAATCACAACTAATGTCCTAAGCTGACATAAATAAAATAACATTACTAATCTAATATGCCCCAATTAAGTGGTAATGAGCCAATATTAGGGCTTAACATTTTTAGCAGATACATCCCCCCCACCATCAAAGGTGAGTTTGGAAAAGCGAGATATTGTCTCATTTGGAACATCAGGTAATGAGAAGTGGAAAGCATGTTCGAACACAATGATCTGGGGAGCCATGGGGAAATTAAATACATTTGAAATAAAGGCTCTTACAAGGCCAACTTGTCAGTTGAACCTCCTTCTAGCACCATTTGTTGATGGGAAAATTTGACATGTCGTCAACTGGAAGAATAGATCTGGACCGAGGTTGTCTAATTAACCGAAGCCGTTTGGTGTAATCTATTCTGACAGGTTTAATGTCTCCGTTAGCCAACTAAAATCCTAAAACAAAGAAAAGAAATAAACTAATTAATCCTAAAACTATAATAATATATATACTTTAATCTAATTATTTAATGTATTAAACATAAAGGTAAATATGAACAAAATAATTACAGGTTGCAAGTTTTAGTGAAATCCTTGCAAAATCAATGTTTTGTAATCGTTCTCAAAAGTAGATAAAGAAAGCACATATTTTTGTATTTTCTATTTTGTAATCACATATCTAAGAATCATAAGTAAAAAATGATTTGAAACAAAGATAGAGTGATGGTCAAATTCGATCAAATAACTTTCCTGTTTCACTAATAACTAAAATGAGTAAAATTAGAAGCAAATAAAGCTAACCTGTTACTAGTTTCTTAATGTGTCTATGCCTCTGTACGATCCAAAACTCCAGCTGTCTTGCCTGTGAAGGAAATCTGCAGCAGGCTCGTACTAATGTCTCCTGAATAAATTCAAGATGTCTATTTACAACTAGGATATAAGAACAAAATAATAGACACGTATGATCTAGTGATCTTATAATTATGAATGATTACAGTAAGAAAAATCTTTATGTGAAGCATTCATTTTATCCATCAATTAAACATCAGGCATAAATCATGATATTATAATTGATATAACAATCACTGTCATAGACTATGGAACAACAAGTTATAGACAAGATTTTAAAGCATTCAATGAAATGGAGTATCATATGCTAAAGAGGCAAAAGCTGCGTAACATATCAATATTTCATAATAAAAAGGCAAAACATAGATGGAACAATTTTCACACTGGTCTAAAGCCAAATGCGGATTAGTTGTCCATATAGTTCTGAAAGTCACATGCCTATAATCTGTTCTAGCCAAGATGATATGTTGCATGAACAATATTTAAAGTGACTTGAGATCACATTCTCCTATCTCACAGGATAGAGTAGGATCTCATAAAATAAAAAATACTACAAAAATAATGGGCTGGGAGACACTTATAACAAAGTTGGTTTTAATCAAAGATAGATCAAATCATTCATATGCATAATCAAATATGTTTCCTCTAGATTAATCCTTGGTTTATGAGATGAAAACTTCTTTGATGAATTTAGGTGAAATCTGGAAAATTGCACTTCAAAGAAAAACCTGTACCTGCTAAAACATTCACCATTTTTGGAATCTTCTTGTGGTTAAGATAAAGAAAACCCTTCTACAAAATGGGTTTTCGATGGTTTCTCAAAATGATTCATCGTTGTCCAGTAATGTGCCCTGCAAAATTACCTCTCCAGTCTGTTGTGGATGAAATCTTGAAACATCAGCCTTGAAGATTCACTTGCAGATCCTATAATATGTCGTTTTTGGAGAAACACTTCTTGGTTTAGGTAAATAGACCTTTTTCCCAAGTGGTTTTTCAACGGTTTCCCAAAATTCCTCTTCGTTTGATTGTAAATGGCATTCAAAAACCGCTCCCTGTGGAATGACGTGAATCCCCAAACCTGCTATTTTCTGTTCTTTCTTTGATGCGAGAATAGACAAACAGTTCATGATCTGGTTGCATCTCTAATTTGACATCATAAAGAAAACCACATGCTTCACTTCATTTCGTAGGGCACATGAATATCCTCGAGTTTATCACCGGGTCAAACAAAGACACCTTACTCCTGAAAAATAATCAATGAAAATAGAATTAATTAACCACTGACTATTAAGAGGATAGCCATAGAATCGTAGTCAAGATTTGCATCACCATTCAGATATCTATTGATCACAAATCCCAACGCATCAATCATTTAACTATTTTAATAATGGTTGCGAGTGTCATTAGTGTCTAAAGCATGCATGTTTCAATATGATCCCAATCTTAAATGAGAGTGACATGTGCAATGGTAACCATATCAACAAAGTGCCGATTATGGTTATGGTGTGTTGGCTCAAAATGCATTGTTCACAGTTTGAAAGTTTCAACCCCATATATAACATGTGTTTTTGCCATAAGAATACTACGTTGAGTTCCAACCAATTCGAACATATGATAATTCAACTATCGGAATAAAGGTTGAGATAAGGTGCTTCTATACTTGGTCTTACAAAATTAAGTGATATCATTACAGTGTTACGGAGGCATTAGCATTATCCAACCCTCATGTCATTTGATAATTATTGATGACCCAACTTTGTTATAAAAAATGGGTTATGTAGGATGTCATTAATAATAAAATTTCAAACAAATTGTGTGATAATAGCTAGATCCTTTTGATATCATTCAAAACTTGTGATAAAAGGTCATGTAAATCATTTCAAACCAGTCTCGGAATAAAAAGAGTTTCAAATAGCCAAATTCTGTAGCTTGCTTTTAATCAATCATGCAACCTTCTAGAAACACAAGACATGAGCCATAAACAATTCTGGAAACACAACTCATCCAAGCCATTCTTAAAGTTCACAAGCAACAATGATATACAACAGACAAATTCAATAAGAGGTAGTGACAAATTCCCAAATCATGAAGTTCGTCCATTGGCATCAAAACTTTGTAGAAAATGAAATGAAATGGCGTTTGAATTTCATGTTGGAAGTCATGAAATTCAAACCAGAAAAAAGAAAATAATACAACATCAAGACCACTCTCAAAATTAATGTAAACCATACAAACAACAATCTATAAATGATAACAATAAAGAAGATCATATATACATGCCAAACAATGAATTTTGAAAATCTCATGTTGTAAATTAAGTTATTCATAAAAATATCGAGAACATGAGATGGTTGTCGCGTTGCCAACATACGGGCTTGTTTACTAAGTACTTAAATGCAAAATGGTATGTATACATCTTGAAGTGGGACCCCAGTAAGTAGTGCCTGAACTTTTGTAGCACATAGACCATTGCCAATGCTTCTCGTTTTGTAGTGGTATAATTCATTTCAAATATAGACAACTTCCTACTTGCGAACATGATTGGATGATCGATGTCCCATTCTCCTAGTTGTGACAACACTGCACCCAATGCTATGGATGATGCACCTACATGTACATGGAACTCCTTGTTCCACTCCGGAAAGATCAAAATTGGTGTAGTTACTAGTTTCTGTTTCAACGTATCCAACCCCTTCTGGTAGTCCTCATTCCATTGAAACTTAGCTTCCTTCTTTAGTAACTTTTCCATGGGTGTTGTAATATGTGCATATCCTTTGATAAATTTCCTGTAATAACCTATATGACCCAACTTTTCCCTCAAATGTATGACTGATGTCAGAGGTTCCAACTCCAAATTTACTGCAATATTGGATAGATAAACCAATAGTCCTTGTTTGCATACTATATTTCCTAGTAGAATTCCAAACAGTGCACAAAAGATACACATATTTAAGTTCAGTGAAATATGACACTGTCTACATTGATCTAACATGAGCCGAAGAAATTCTATATGATCTTGTAGTAGATTGAGCACCATCTAATCATACAAGTAAACTTCCAAGAATTTATGGATGAACTCCTTGAATGCTACCACTACTACTCTAGAAAACAATGCAGGGGCATTCTTCAATCCAAATGGAATAACTGTATACTGATAACTGCCCCTTTCCATCGCAAAAGTAGTTTTGTGTCTATCCTCATGCGCGATTCTTATCTGATGGTACCTAGATAATCCATCTATAAAATAATAAGTTTCTTGACCTCCTACGTTTTCTAGTACTTCATCTGTGAATGGTGTTGGGAATGGATCATGTAATCATGCGTCATTCAATTTCCTTAGATCCACGCAGATCCTAATTACCTCTGTCTTCTTGTCTTGCACCACCATTGGGATAATCCATTCAGATTCTACTATTAGTTCAATGATTCCTGCATCAATCATCCTATTTATTTCAGCCTTGACCTTCTCCTTGTACCTCGGGTTTAACCTGTAAGGTCTCTGCCGTACTAGCTTAGCTCCAAGTTTCAGGGGAATCTTCATCTTGCCTAAGTCTCATGCTATCCCCTTCATCTCTGAAAATGTTGTTGGGAATAAATACTGATATTCCCGCAATAAGTATGCAACCTTCTCAATTGTCTCATTGTTCCAATAATCTCATATCTGTGAAAAATTAGGATTCTTCGTTGTCCCAATGTTTACCTTCTTCATCTTTAAAGGTTGTGTGTATGCGTCGGATGCAAGATATGGTCCTTCTAATGCTCGTTCTCCTTCTGTCTCAGGTATTCATACATTCCTAGGATCCTCTTCCTTGTACTCTTCCTTCGTTACGTTATAGAATTCCAATAGCCTATGGACAATCATCTTGTCTTTATACACACTGCATACAGGTACTACTTCAATTGTCTCTACCTCTGAGAAGATATTTGTTTTAATTTCCCGTAGTGTTGCATATATAGATGGAGATTCATGTTCAAATGTGAATGTGATTTTGAATCTCTAGAACAATTCTTCCCATCTTGCGGTTTCCCTACGCATCTCCAATTCTAAATACCAATTCTTCAGGATCGTGTCCAAAGTGTATATGAATCTATGCATCCACTCGATTTCCGATACTGAGCGCCATAAATCCATACATTTTTCCATGTGACCTATCGGGTCACTCTTTCCTGTGTATTTCTATGCAATTTCTTCTTCCTTGAGGCCAAAGCGTATCTGCATTAGTCTACTACATTGTGACCAATATTTCATTCCCTCTCTATGTGCATCCCACCATCTAGCTTGAGTTGCCTCTAAGATGACATCCAGTGCTAACAACCTCTGTTGTTCAGGTACCTGTAACTCAAATACTTTTATAAACATGCTAATCTTAGTTAGTCCATCATACCTGGGTTTGTCACATAGCTCCGTCCCAATCCAGTGCAAGGATCAGTTTATACATGCACATAATCTATTTGAAACTTAATGCATCCTCTACTTCCAATTCTCTAGACCGACTTTTGAATATGATGCACACAAACTGATACTTCTCCAAATCAACACACCATATGTTGTCAGGTTGACATAATCCTCCATACGTGCAGTCAGATTGTATAAGTTGTCAATGCCATTCCCTCTTGCTGGCTCTGTGTATTGCTTTATTTATGATGTGTCTAAAGGTGCAGTAACTTTCATATCCCCAACCTCGAATATCATCTCCCTCCTTTTCAAGTTAATTACTTTCTGGTTATTGAAGGCCCATTCTAGTCCCATCAATCTTGGATATGGTTGACTATCATCTACTATCTCAATAAATTCAAATTCTTCTTTGCTGTGCACCCCATCTATGTTCATAGGTACCCCTGTCAGTCATCAAATTAGGACTATCTTATTCTAATTCGAGAGCCTTAACTAGATAGGGGACCATACTAGCTCGGATTCACCCATCATATCCCATGTCTTATTAGGTATCACATTCACATCAGACCCTAAGTATAGGATAACATTATCCACATCATACTCTCCAATTTTTGCATTGAACTTGAATTCTCCATTGGTTCTCTTCCTGCATATTACTTGGTTTACCATTCTTTGTGCAACGGGGGTTTCTCTTGCTTTTGTGCAGTGAACAATCATGTCATATAATGTACTTAGTGTGGTTCTACCTTTCATTAGTTCTACACAATTCCTTAAGAATTCTATTAGTGTACTTACCTGCACCGTTGGATTATCTAACACAACACGATCTTATATCCGAGGCAACGATGATGTTGATTATCCCCTTGCAGTCCAAGTATTTATTTTCTAGCTCTCTTACATGTCTCTTTCTCTTACCGTGGATCGAATGGTGGTATAGGCCCTGCTGACTTCCTTACCCACTGCTCGAGATACTTTCCTTGATTAGTCATATCAATCCCTGTTCTATCTCCTCCATGCGTAACAACTGCTATTGTTGGTCCTTCATTTCATCTTTTAGTTGATATCATCTGCACATTCTAATTCAGATTCTAGTTTGGGTTTCCTCTGGCCTGCCACTTCGCAACTAGTTGGGGATAGTCTTCTGTCGAGTGATCAAGTTCTCTACAATATGTGCATGTTTTACATCGGTTTTGGAAATCATAGACTAAGTGTCAAGGTTGATTACAATTATAACAGATAATTGGTCCTTATCCTCCTCTAACAAAAGTCCGTCTACCTCGACCTCTACCAAAGTTTCGTCTATTCCCCTGATTGAAACCTCTCTCACTGTTATATTGTGCACTACCCCTCTCTGTGATGGAATTCTCTTCTTGGATCCTGTACATATCCAATGTGTGCCCCCTTATTAGGTCGAATGCACAACAATCCTTCTCTTCATGCCCTACCAACTTGGAAAAATTGCAAAACATGTTGTTTGGTGTACTTCAATACTTCTGTAGTAAGGGACACTCAATGGGGTGATGGCCCCATTTCTTACATATCTCGTAGTATCCCCCCTGGTAATGGATTCAACGCTCCAGCTGCCAAGTACTTCACAAATTTTGGGCATTCCTCCTTGTGATGGCCCTTCGTCCTGCACTTGGTACAACAAACTTGTTCTCGTTTCTCCCTTCCTTTGGTAAGCTCAGCCAACTGAATTGTCAATGCAACCAACTACATCTGAACTTGTGCCATTCATCTAGTATCTCCTGCCGGTGATGCCTCTAGTTTTATTGCAATTTCCAAATACTTTGGTTGTGACGTAACCTTCTATTGAATTAGGGGCCTACGAATGTGCGGTAGAAGCCTTGCAATAAACCATTCTTGATGTTCTTGATATGGAATTTGGAAAGTCAATCTCCCCATCACATCCTTAAATCATTGATTGAAATCCCATACTGACTATGTTTGTACCTATTTGATCTCTTTTAGTTCAGTGATGTACTGCGACTTTGAATTTGGATTTTTGAAATCCTTTAGTAGTGCTTGTTTTATCTCTGCCAAATTCCTAGCCTGTCTTGTAGGCGTAATACTCTATAACTTCATATACCATACTAGCACACGACCTCTAAATGTTGTTGCAAACTAGGAAATCTTCACAGCCTCGTCCTGTATGTTCTTAGCGGCCCAAACTATTTCACAGACAAACAAATGTTGTTCTGGATCCTCTGACTCCACTCCCTTGAATTCAAGAAGTATAAGAGTATTATCTACTCCTGCCATGTTGGTTGTCAGGCTGCAATATTAAAGATTTTAATGACCTAAAACACTGAATTGTCAAAACAGGGTAAGTAAACTTCGAGCTGCTACACTGTATGTGCGGGTAAGATTCTAATCCCTATTTAAAAACTATCTTTAGAAGAAAACACAAACTCACTCTGAGAACTTGAATCCTAATGACTATCCTGAAACTTATCATCTCCTATTTAATTCATCAACAGAAAACAGTCCTATGCTTAAATGCTGGTGCTTCTATTTCTACTCAAAAGTGTGATTTCACAAGACTATTCTACAACTACTTTTAATCATCTATCATCACCATTTCCATTTAAGCCACGACAGAAAGAGTATTTCCTAAAATGCATTTAATCTGAACATCAAAAATAAATCTAAATCTGTCTACAGGAAAACAGAGAAACACCCTACTTACCCTACTGGTACCGGAAGCTTCCTCTAATTTAATTGCAACCTAACTATCCTAACTAAGCAGGGTAACTAACTATCCCAACCAAAATGAAGTTCATTCCAACTCTAAGTTATGTTCAAATTGAAAACTGGAATCAAAGCAACCTAATTCATGCTCTAAACTCTACAGGAATTGATCATGCGTTCAATACTCATCAACATAGCAGATATCAGTATGCTGGAAATGATACAGTTGAAGAACAATCAAGCACAATTCTGAACAAGTTAATTCTTAAACTTTACGCTATCATGCATGCAAAAACTAACACACTAAAATAAACTAAATCTACGACAGAGTAAAGTAGCGACTTGAACCTTTTTGGCGGGCCCAACCAAAAGTTACAAACGTTGTAAGGAACAACCAGAACTAACTATATCATTCTACGCAAACACTGTGTATACTTCACGTTCCATTTACTCAAATAAACAGCTCAAATTGTAGGACAGTGAAATAACATAACGCAAGATAGATTATATTCAGAAATGTATTTCATAACATAGCATAATCCAACCGTCTCTTAGGAGTGATCCTCTGGTTATATATAGATCCTCCTGTATAACAGTCTAAAGAAAAAATACATAAATTCAAACGGATCCCCGATCCGAAAATAGCTTGAAATCAAGTTTAAAAAAACAGTCTTCACATCTTCGTGACACGTAGTGTCACGAAGTGTGAATCATGAAATATTAACGACTCAGTTCTATCATTGTGCCTTCAATCATCATATGAGCGATGACTCCATCTGTCATGTAAATCTCGTTGTCTCCCACTCTGGACATAACACGCGGATCTTGAGCAGCTTCGTTGGTATCCCCATGGGGTACGAGCTAGTACCTAGTACTGGCAAATCTTGTAAATAGAAATAGTACCTAACTCAAGCCACTTTAGTTTCAATATTAATTTAAAGCATCAAAATTCATAAAAATAGCTTGAAACGTAAAGATACCTTGAGTAACCCCATTGAGTGGTAAAGAGATGTCAACTGTGTTAAAACAAAGCCAGAAGGGGTGGTACTGGGTATGGAAATGGAGGTCTTTGTGATATAATATAGGCAAAAACATGATCAAAACTGGAGACCAACATTCCCCCACACTGAAGTCTTTGCCTGTCCTCAAGCAACAAAAAAGTCAAAGACTGGTAGCGATCAGAGGGTTGCAGCAGCTGCAACCAACATTTGTAGCCTTTCCTGTTTCTTCATATTTCTGATTTATTTCTTAAGGACTCGATTGATTATAATATGCTTTCTGGCGGTCTTTTGTAGTTTCCTGTTCCTTTGGAAAAGACCCTTATTCCTTCGTTTTAATCTTTCAATTTTAGACAAGAAATGATTTATCCTGAATTTCATGAGTTCATTCTCAGTTTTGATATGTCGGTCCAAGATAGTGTATTCCTGTATCTTTTCTTTCAACCTATTATTCTTGCTTTCTAGTCTTGCTACCATTGGTTTCAAGGATCGACTGGAGGAAATTTCACAGTAGGTTTCAAATGTTTGAGCCTGTCCTGGTTGTGGTTGAGGACTGGATGCACGAGTGAACTCATCTGGACTTTGAGCAGGGGTGGCAACTGGATCAGAATGATGATCTAGACTGAGTTCATGAGTGAACTCATCTAGACTTCGTTCATAAGTGTCAACTGGATTTGGATGATCTGGACTGAGTTCAGAGTTGTCAACTGGACTAGGTTCAGGAGTGAACTCTCTTTGTATCCGGGCAGGGGTACCTGTTGGTACTTGGATTGGCTCACTCTGCTCAATTCCTTTGGACGCAGTAGCCTGCTGATCCACTTTATGGGTTTTTCGAATGAATTGGGACAGAGTCCAAGTCATTTCAAAGGGCTCTGGAGCCACCTCATGATCATCCACACTTTTTAACCTCTCTTGTGGTGGGTAACTGGGCACAGATTTATCCATACCTGACAATGTGCTCTTACATTTTCGTTTTGTATTTCTTCTAGGTTTGCCAGTCAACTCTGCCAGTTCCTCCACGTCAATTATGTTCTCAGCGGCTAGGGAAGAGCTCAGAATTTCAACATGTGCTTCTGTAGGAGTAGTATTCTTCACAGTTTCATTATTGGTTTCCACTCCGTCAGACCCATGAGCATCAATTGAATGTTCTGAATCAAGGTCTCTAGTACTGGCTTCAACTGTGCTATCGGGTATGTTCTCAGGGTTAGCACAGACTATGGTCGGGGCTTTAACCCTCTTTTTCCTAGCATTCAACTTCTTCTGTGGGGGAGTAGGCTTAACACTCCTATCCTTAGACTTGGTAGAGGCTAGGGTTTTTACAGTGAACATATCCCACGTTTCTTGCTTCTTGGACAGTGCAGACTTAATCAATATCTTAACTAGACTGAAATGAAATAGACTTCCACGAAAATCTTTGGCCTTTCGTACCTGTTCGACCATATTTTTTAAACTTTTCAACAGAAAGAAGGGTATGTTCAGAGGATTACCTTTGAAGTGTAACAGGAGTCAGGCATGGCAGGGAAATACGATGGTGTACCATCCTTCACACGTGAGGTAATGTTGGAGGATGGCTAACAATTGAGCCCACTGTGGTTCCAACCATGACCGCGATGTTCCCTCGGACCACTGTGTTTCCCGGTACTGTGGTTTCAAAAGTTGAGTGCATAGCTGTTTGTCAACAGGATGACCCTTTGTCCATCTCTGGCCAGTAGTGGGCAATTGAATTGCCTATGAAATGAACTTCTCCGTGACTTTGAACTCGAGCTTGCCCACTTTAGTGAACCCACCCTCAAAATGCAGAGAAAACTGGAGCGTAATTGCATCGTTATATCCATCAAATTTCTTCAGAAACGGCTCCCAACCTGCTTTCTTAAAAATATCTCTGGTTGCCTCATACTCCGGAAGGACCTCTAGGTCTGCATACGTCTCCGGTTCATGGCGATTTTCCACCATGGTTACACTTGATATCACAGGGGAGGTATATGGGTGAGCAACGAAATTTGGACAAGGGCGACGAAGGGAGAGAATGTGATGGGGGATGTAGTCGGGAGAGAAATCATATGAGAATATTTGAATTGTAATGGGGATCGATGGTGTGTGGAAAAATGATGATAGCCGTACGTAAGTGCAGAGTATGATCATATATGAGTCATGTCGAACTCAGCTCTGGGAATGTGGTGCATTTTTATGATATGAAATGTCATGGTGGGTTAGTTCATTAGGTACAGGTCGTGGAAATGATGAAACACTATGGAGTAATCAAGGCATCCTTAGTTCAAACTATTAGTATGCAAATTAATACAGTAAATCAACATGAACTAAGCATACCTGAGTTAAATTACCTATCCCCATTGTTATGCAAGTCTTGCTGTAGAATTTTTCTTTTGAAGTCAAGTCTGGATTTGAAGGGCGCGAAAATTGTAA
>JASDQU010191236.1:0-20120 GCA_032191745.1 Picea mariana
ATGATATTAATTAAGTGAGTTATTAATTAATTAAAGGATATAATTGTGATTAATTAATTAATAATTTAACTACAAACTACATTTAATAACTTGTGTAATGGATTTAATAGATTAATGGTATATGATATAAAATGGTTGCGTATACAACAAGGGATAACCTATGAATCCCGAGAATATAAAAACATTAAAGGAAGGATCAGGGACGGGGGACGAGGGAAGGTAAGGGAGTAAAGACATGAGGCGGTGAAGGAGGAATAAGGGAGGAAGGGAGGTGGATGTGAAGGAGAGGAGACAGAGGATGGATTCGGGGAGGACTGTGAGATTTGTAGGGAGCAGTAGAGTTTTGGCTGTGGCATTTGGATCAGTTGAGGCACCAGGTTGCTGGAGGTTTTGGGCACGGGGGCTAGGATATCCGTTGATATCATGGAGCTATGGAGTTTTCCTAGTTGGCAGGGAGGACAGTAGGTTTGGGCAGTTATTTGTTGTTTGTGGCAGTATTGGTCTGTGCATCAGGTAGCAGGAAGGCAACGACAAGGCGATAGAAATTAGCATCAGAACTAGGTAAGATGTTAAATTTATGTATTGTTTCATTCTGCCAATGAAATCATTAATCATTGATAAATCTAAGTTACTGAAGTTATTGTTATGAAAATCAATATTATGTTATGAAGTTATTGTCTCAGTTTATCAAATAAATTGCTTATGAAATAATGTGATGTTAAATTTATTTGGTTGTTACATTTCTCATGCACCTAAGTGGGGATAAATAATTAAACCTCCCTTTTTATTTTCTCAAAAGTTTAACCAAAACGTCTAGAAGGGTCCAAGGCCACCCCGAATCAGCTCATAGAAGATTATATCACTAGGGTTTGATAAATATCTTGGTCCTCTTTTATTTCGGTGAAATAGATATGCCTCGGGACTGTTTTTTTCAATCAGTGGGGTTACAGGAAGAGGAACAGGGAGTTGATCAATAGTCTGAAGAGAAAAAGGATGAGGATAAGTAATAAATGAGGGTTTGCCCTAAACTTGGGTGCTCCTCAAAGGCTACCCAACAAACTAGAAATAAGAAAGATACACCCAAAAAGGGGGGTACCCGATCTAAAAGGACCAAATCAACTGCCCCGGCAAAGGAAGAAACCCCTCGAAGGAAGATAAGATCATCTACAGCAAAGAAAATAGAGAGGGAGGGCAGTAAAGTTTGTAGCAGACATTAAAAAGAATAGGTCACCCCACCAGGTCCATTAATGTCACCTAAGCACTTTGAAAATGAGCTTTTTAACACTAATATGTAGCAAGAAAAAACTCCCATGACAAAAACAAGGAAGCAAAGGAAGACTAAACAATATAGTCTTGAGATTGTTGTTGCAAAGTTTGTTCCTATAGAAACCTTGATGAAGGAATCCCTTGAAACCAAATTGAGTAGAAAAAGAAAAGGGAACCAGGACCCTAAAATTCCCATCAAGCCTAACAGAAAAACCAGGATCACCAATCAATTAAGGCTAAATTCTAAAGCACTATTTAATCCATCTTTGAAATACCATCAACCTATAGTAATTGAAGATGAGGACATTAAAGAGGACATCTCTGTATTTTCTAATATGGAAGATATGGTTGTCCATGCATTGAAAAAGATGACTGGGGATAAAGGAAGGCTTAAATACAATAAAGGGGAAACTTCAAGGATAAAGTATGCAATGGTGAAGATAGATTACCCTACTGACTTCGATTTAGAACAAAATGCAATGGACCTTGGCCCAGATCCCGAGTAGGACTCTGATGGCATAACCCTAGATATCGAGCTAGTCCCTAAGCAAGTTTCATATGATACTAAACCAGAGGTTAAAGAAAAAAAATTGAAAATGCAGGGATCTATGAAGGAGATACATGGCAAAAATTTTGAGGTAGCACCTAGATATGAGATGAGATTGAGAAAAAGTAAGTTGTCCATTGACCTCAACAAATCTTCCATGGAGGAGGAACAAGGACTAAAGGACAGAAATAAGGTGATGATATTGATGAAACCAAAGGTCAAAGTTGACAGAGATGTAGATGAAAGCCACCAGGTACAGACGCTGAAGCAACAAATTCAAAGTTTACAATAGCAGAAGCAAGATCTGGAAATGCAGCATACCAAGCTACAAAAGAAGTACCATAAGTTACAAAAGAAGCATCAAAAAACATGTTTTTTCTTGAAAGAGATAATCTAAGAGGATTGTTGTTTTCAAAGAAGAAATGGTTTGAGACTCATGCTAGTTGATCAACCTATGTTCCAATTTGGTTTCTAGCTAGAGTGCATGTGGGCATTCATGCACAGTCACTTTTCAGTTATAATTGTCAAAGGTTTTTTGTTAAGATTTTTTCTACTTCAGCTACCAACAGTAGTTATAGTTGCAGTTATAGAAGTTTAGTTGTTTTAGTTAAATACATTGCTGCCAAATGTAATACATGGTCATTTTCTTTTGATATGAACCATATTTTTTGTCAAGATCGAGTTAAAGAGAATTCATTACTGATGTTTCCAATTAAATACACTCAAGTCAAAGAGATGTTTTCAAATTGTAATAAAGGAGTGTCATTCAAGTCATTTAGAAAGTCTAGTTGTTATTCAAAGTTGATATTTTGTTTTAGATCTTGGATAGATGGTTGAAAACCTCTAGGGACATAGATAAATAGATAGATTTTGGAATGTAACAGGGTTCAGTTTTTATTGGAAGATTCAATCACGAGTATTTTGGTTGGAACTGAAACTTATGACTGTAAAGCTTCCTACCCAATGAATATAAGTCTTGATGACAGTTTGTGTTTTTCTTCTCAAGTCTTTGTCTGTTCTTAATCTTATCTAGATGAAAGTTGGAAATGTATGCAATGTGTAATTTCCTTCCTTTCACATAATGTGTCAATAAATTGTTTATTGCTATGCAACCTTGTTTTAGCTATTGTTTGCAGTAGATAGTTTATTGTATTTTAACCTTGTTTGGATGACTTGTGTCAAGATACATATTTTATATCTGGAATACTATTTCATGTCTAAGATTTCATACAGCAGGTGACATTGTATGATTTCTTGTATTTCACTTGTTAATTCTTCATATCCTTACATGGTCATCAAAATGCATGCCACTAGCTAAGGGGAACCTGCAATGATATTGTTTCGACGGTCCAACCAGGTTTCTATCCTTGAAAACCTACCCATCAACTGAACAACAAACCTAATTCGTTAAAACCAAACCATTCCAAAACTTGAGTTGGCTTAGCTCTTCCCTTTAGCAGTCAGGTGAAAAACTTTAGGACCAACATCTTCTGGCCTCGTTACCAAGGAACGGAGTAACGAAGTATCTTTCCCTGGGAGAACAAAAATGATCATATCTAATATTTGATGGTGAAAAAATATCAAGCATAAGGTGACTATCATTTTTCACCTGGTGAATCCACGGAATGCAAATATATTAAGGAATTTTGGCTCCCAGGAAAGGATCCAAAAAATCAAATCTTGAGCCTACTAAAACTCCAAAAGTCAACCTTTATCTTAATGGTGGCACAACCAACCCTAATTTAGAGAGAAAATTAAGGAAGACTACCATTTCTAGGAGATACCCCTTGCCATCCAAAGGCAAGGCCATAGTTGAAAAAATTTCCTCTCTCCACAATCAGAGGTAGCCTGAGGTTGTCATTTTTCAAATCCCCCTTGTCATTATCCCTCAGACATCCCTTGTCTCAACTTCTGCCTCATCATATCCTCCATCAACCACACCCACAGCTCCTTTGCAACCTCAGATTCCAATGGTCCCAAACATGGATGTCAACAAGATAGAAGCCATCATTACAGCCAGGTATGCACCTATGGTGCTGCCTCAAAAATGAAATTCCTTTCCCACAGGTGATTACATGAAGTATCTGCCAAGGTACAATGGTGAGGAGGAGGTGACTATTGAGGAACATCTAGTGGCATTTTACATGTTTTTAGACAACTTTAACATTGAACATTTAGATTTATGGATGAGATTGTTTGTGTAGAGTTTGGATGGAGAGGTAAGGAAGTGGTTTTGTGGCCTAACTCTAGATTCTATTACAAGTATTGAGCCATTGGATGAGACTTTTCTAAAACAATGGGGGGATAGGAGAGTATATGTATTACATAACTGAGTTTGGGGCTTGTTATCACCTATTATGTTCTTCAAAGTTCCATCTCTCATCTCTTATTTTCTCCATTTAAAAATTTTTGTATAAGTTATAAATCCTCATCATTAGATTTTTAAAGGTGCAAAATTTTTATTATGGGGGTCAAAATAGTGTTATATTGAGAGAAATGAGGAATACTTAGTCTTGTAAAAGGGGAAAGGAAGAACTTTGCACATGTTTGTAGGATTGTCCTATGACATCATTTAAAGTTTTAAATCTTTCCATTAGATTCATGTGTCATGTCATCACTTATGTCTCATGATTACCAAAGTTAGATAACGACTCTCAATTCGTTTCCATCCAAAATATGCCAAAGGACAGTTTATGTGCTACAGGAACTTCCACTTGTCCCTATGTTTCATCATCACGCATATTGTTGGGGGAGTTTGAAGATGTTGATCGTCCTACCTGCCAGAATGAAAGACTCAAGGAGCTTATCAAGTACCCAACCTGTATCACAACATGAAAAGGTGGCAGTACTTTCACCTGTTCATATCTATTACACAGAATGTCACATGGATGAGGTTTTCAAAAACAATTATTTTAACCTGGTGTTTTATTTGTTTCTATAAGATTCAAATTGCAACTAGTCAATTTAAATTTACTCCTTATTGCCAGAAAATATCGTATCTATCTCCACATAGAAGACATATCCCACTCTTACAGTAAAGAATCTAGTCTTCTGGTCATGACAGCAGAATGGGTAAAAGTGGACACGTGAATAGAAAGGATCCTGAAGGACCCAAGATCATCGAGGAATACAAAAACAATAGACATATATTTGACCAGGCTGGCTAGTATATGTTTTGCACCAAATTAGATGGTTATCACTATGGTGTAGCTTGTGCATTTGTAGAAGGATTTGATAGACAGAGGGTTCGGATTGCTAATTTTATTATGCAATTCACAAAGGAATCAATAGCATCAACTTGAAATCTCCCTATTGATGGTGAAAAGTGGTTCAAGAAAAAATTAATCATAGGTGGGGATGTCAATCAATTCCTAAAACTAGAACACAAAGATCCCAATTGGGCCAAGGGTATTCCTAGGGACTAGATAGTTGATGAATAAAATGAGTCTTTGTTGATGTTCAAACTCTTTATTACATGTGAAGGACGTTATTCCACTGTGTTCTTGTTTCATATACGATTCCTCCTTCATTTGTAAAGAATTAAAAGGATGATCCTTCCATATTATTTCTTGAGGGACTTGAATAAAATGTCCATGAAGATTCAATAAAATCCCAAGACTCCCCCACATGGTATCTATGATCAAGGGTTAATCAAGGTACTTGTTAAAGCAGAGTTGGAGAAATGACAGAGGACATGAGATCAATTCTTAATCTATTCAGGGTTTAAAATAGAAGTTCATCCTCTTGCCCAAAAGTCAATTGATAAATTTTTTGAATCAGCGCAAGGAGAATCATCAAGCACAAGTCCACCCGTTGTTTCAAGGAAAGATAAAAGGAAGATTAGTTTGAAGACTTCAGATGAACGAGTTGAGAATACTCCAACCAGTTTGCAAACATGTGAAGGATCTTCTCATGTGCTGGGTGGAGGTAGGAATCATTTCCCTCATGCACAAAAGTTTTATATCAGAAAGAGTAAAATGTTAGCAGAATCTATGATTTTGAATGAATTTGAAGAACCTATACAAGTAGAGGTACCTCTGAACCCTGTACAAGTTAAATAACCCATTCCTAAGACATTTCCTCCTAGTTCTAGTTCTTTTTATGATGATGTTGATAGATATAAAATTCTGGTAAGGAAAAGGAATACTAGGCCACAAAATAAATTCAGATTGAAATCCAAAGCCATGTACAACCCTACAATCAAAGATAAGGTTATAGTAATTGATGAAGAACCTAAAAACCCTAATGCAAAGCCATCAACAAACAAGAAAGTTTCTAAAATCAGAGTTGAGAAGAAGAAACTAAAGAAAGAGGATCTAACAGTAAACAAAAAGGATCCTATAGGCAAAGACAGAATTTATGCAAGAAAACAGAGAAAACAAAGTAAACAGAGCATGAAAGGCCCAAAACCTTTGATCAAATCTGAAGATGGTAAGCCAAAGAGAATCACAACTCATTATGAAACAAAGAAAATAAGAGGTAACAATTTGGATCTATTATTTGAGGTAGCTAAATCCGTTTTTCAAGAAGAAGTGTCAATTTGAGAGTCTAAGTGTTTATGCAAAAACCTAATTTTTGGCTTATGATGATGGATGCTTGATAAAAGCCTTTTTGTTTTCATGAGCTCGAGGTAGTATCTTCCTTTGAGTAATGATTGACTGTAAGATGGGAAAGAAAAATCATGAAGGATAGTAAGCTCGGGTTTTAAAGAGTGCTACAGAAAGTTCCCGCAACACTCTTCACAGGAAAAACAGTGGCGCTACATGAACACCTATAGCAGTCAATTTTGCATAAGAAAGAAAAAAATTGCATTTTTTGTGATGGGAACATCAGATGGTGAGGTGAATATTTTGTGGAATCAAAAAAGAGAGTATGAGATCCCTTTGAAAGTTGAGTTACAACCTCTTTTTGGTGGATGACAATACATATCAGTCATTTATTATTGTCAAGTGTTGCAAACAAGTGGATCGCAGAGGATCGGGTAGATCTTGTGAAGGATGTAGTGTACCAGCCAGGTGTAATGAAGTAAAAAAAATACCTATCTTTATGCAAATTTCTTTCCTAGATGATAGGATCTAAGTTGTAACTACTTTTTGTTTTTATGTATCAATAGATATAGGAAAAATTCACCCTCGGGGCCTGTAGGAGTTAGTTTTGAGATATCCCTAGATATCAGATTGATCATAAATGTTTGAAATTGATGTAAAACTCTATATATTTGATGAAGTAGAAGAAGAATGGGTGGAATCATTGTTTTTGGCTTGATATTGCATATATGAAGATTGTTTTGATCTATCTTGCCTATGTAAAGACTTCAATTGCTAATGAAGTTAATGGTTAGTTTGTATTATTTCTATGTTTATCATCTTCATTTTTTCTTCTGAAACACTATGTTGATGTTATACGAGCTTATGACAAATGTTTTTGTGTTGAGAAGGTTGATTTAAGGGATCTTTCGTAATCTTTTCCACTTTGGTGTTTCTTCTCTTTAAATCTTATTTGGAATGATTTCTAGATAGAGGTTTATTATTTTACTGTATAACGACATTAAGAACAAGATTTGTTTATTGGTGGATTTATCAGTTTTTTTTTCCTTCTCTCAATCACATCACCTAAATATTAAGTCTCTAGCCATTAGTTTTGTTTACTTGATTTGTTGCACCTAGGTAAGTGATCTTAACAGATCAGATCATTTTTTCCTTTCAATTCAAACAAGGATTTATCCATATTTAAGACCTCTATTGAATATTTTGAAACAACGTGTGTTAGGCTTAACTCAATAGTAGTCTTGAGTTGACTTATAGTGCTAACATATTTTGGCACCGTTGTCGGGGATGAAATGATGAGATTTTCCCTGGGTAGAATGATAAGAGTTTACAAATCTAGTTGTAGATGGTAAAAATATAACTAGGCACAAGTTGACTACAATATCTTTTCACCTGGTGACTCCACATAAGACACTTTGGCTCCAAAGAAAAAGGGGACTAGAGCCCATCCAAAATCTCCAGATGTGCTTGTTTTTTCAGACCCTGGGAAGATCCCAAAACAGTCTAAAGATCTTAAAAAATTACTGTATGAGAAGCTATTCATTTTACCTCCTTCTGAAGAATCCACCTCGAGGAAAGAGGAATTTGTTGAACCAGAACTATTATACACACCCTATCCTGAGGAAATGTATAAGTCTCAAGTAATCTTTGACCATGTTGAAGGAGTAGAGTACATTCCACCATAAAATATCCCAGTCCTTGAAAAGGTTTACAATAAAGAAGATCATGATTTTATAATTGTTCCTCCATCATACAATCCTGCAGGTGAAGAAACTCAAGAAGAGAAACTCAATCTTAGTTTCCAAGTTAATATCCTTGCTGCTGAAAAACTTGCTGAAGAAATTCTCCAGTATTCTCCAAAGATTCAATTAGTAAACATCCCTAAGCCCTCATAACCTCAGTCACCACATATAAATCAACCTTTAGGTGGTCAAACAATGGTTGGTGAAGCACCAACAAATCTAATGGATGCTATCAGGGATGCAAGATATGCACCTTTAGTATTTCCAAATAATCCCCATCCTCTCCCAGAAAATGATTAAATGAAGTACCTTCCAAGGTTTGACAATGAAGGGGAAACAACTACAGAGGAACATTTGATAGCTTTTTATTCCTTTGCTAACAATTTTCAGGTGGATTATGATGATGTATGGATGAGGATTTTTGTTCAAAGTTTAGATGGAGAAGTGAGGGATTGGTTCAGGAGCATAAGAGATAACTCCATTATTACTATCACAGATCTTGATGCTACCTTCTTGAGAAAGTGGGGAGACAAGAAAGATGATTTGTATTACATGACAAAATTTAGCAATCTTTGAAGAAAGAATGGTGATTATGTCTCTGAATTCTCTCATAGATTTAATCGGATGTACTAGAAGATACCAAATGATATTAGGCCAGCTGAAAGGTTAGTTAAGGTCACTTATGCTAATGCCTTTGATGCTGATTTTTGTTTGCTACTAAGGGAAAGAAGATCAACCACTCTTGTCGATATGCAAGATTCAACTCTAGAAGTTGAATCTAACATTCTAGCATCATAACAACTCAAGAATAGGTCAGATAAGGGAAAGATAAAGGAAGAATATAAGTCCTCTTCATCAAATACCAAAAATCAGAAGATTTCCTTAGAGGATATGGCTAGAAAGATGGAGGAAATGTCATCTAAGTTGTCTAAACTAAAATTGGAAAAATAGAAATGGAATACACCTCAGGAAGGAAATCGAAATACAAATCAATATAGAAGAATTTATAACCCTTATATCATGCAGAGGGATAAGAAGAATAATGATGATCATAAAATCCAAACACCCCTGCAGAACAATTATATTGAGGAAAATCAAGAAGTTGAAGAGGTAGATGAAGATTTGGATATTCATTTGTTAGGAGATGAGATTCCTCTCAGTCACCTAACACATAATGAATATGAAGATTCATTGAATGCACAAGATGGGAAAAGTTCAGTTAACACTCTTTGTAACACATATCAATAGGGGTACAATCTTAGATCCAAACAAGTTCCTGCGAAATCTTCTCCTCAAAAAGACAAATCTGCTCCTGCTAAATCTGCTCCTCAAAAAGATAAATTTGATGCCCTGGCAGTATAGACATGCAGCAACAACCCTAAAAGGATGCAAGTACAACCAGCTATGAAAGTAATATCCCCATAAGCCAATAAGTTCTCATCCTCTTTCAGTCTAGAACACGAGATAAGTAAGATCAAAATTTCTATTCCTTTGACTGAATTGGTTAAAACTAATTCATATAGGAGTCGGATTTTGAAATGGTTACAACCTTCTTCTTTCATAGACCGTGTTACTGATGTGATTAATCTCCAAGATCAAAAACCAACTATTGTCTTAGGGCCAATTGTAGAAGAGAGGGATGACTCCACTCCCCCTTTTTATGTCTCATTAAACATTCATGAAAAAATCCTTCATAACTATCTGTTAGATTATGTAGCCTCCCATAATCTTATGCCAAAGGTTGTCATGGAATAATTGGGGTTATAAATCACCAAAGCATACCATGATTTCTTTTTCTATTCCAAAAAGGTCAAATGCTTGGGGGTTATCAAAGACCTTGATGTTTCATTATCTCAAATTCCAGCCAAGAGTTTAGTCATGGATATTGTTGTAGTCGATATCCCTCTTAGGTTTGGTATGTTGTTGTCCAAATATTGATGTAAGAATCTTGGGGGATCTCTTCAAATGGGTCTCTCTTATGCCACTATACTTTTTTTTGGAGGATAATTTAGAAGACTCTATCATGAAGCTCAATTGGCATATATTATCGGTGACAGTGATCCTTCTATAAATCATCCTATCTATGCAGTTGATGTAGACTTGGGATCCTCTATATTTCATATTGATAATGGTGTCCAACAGTGTTTGCCTTTGACTAAACTAGTTGTTGTTCCATAGTCTTCTGAGAATCAAAATTTGTTGTGGAAATTATACTTTGATGGAGCCTTATCCAGAGAAGGCGCAGGGGTAGGTGTAGTGTTGATTTCTCCTGAACATGAAGTCATTAACCTATCTTACAAGTTTGAATTTGATACAACCAATAACATTGTAGAGTATGAGGCATTGTTGTTAGGTCTCAGGGCAGATAAAGAAATGAAACTTCAGCATTTGAAGGTGCATGGGGATTTAGATCTCAGTGTATAACAAGTTAGAGATGTATACCATAGAAAGAACATTCAGTTAAAAGACTACAAAAATGAGGTATAGGACATCATTGAAGCCTTCTTTCTGTCTTTTAACATTGTGTATATTCCAAGGAATTTGAATGCGCAGGATGATTCATTGGTTGTGGCAGCAAGTACTTTTAAACCTCACTTACCCCCAAATCTTAAATATGAAGTAGAGGTTAGGTACATGCCTTCTATCCCAGATAATGTCAAGTATTGAAGATTATTTGAGGAATATTATAAAATCAAAAGGTTTATTGAAGCTATAGATGATTTTTCTTCAATTCATATCGATCAAGATGAGGATTTAGATGAGGTTAACCAAAATTTGAATTTTCATAATATGATTGTTGGGAATAAGATCTTGCAATTGCCTACTAATCATATCCCAAAGGGTCTGGTACCTCTTGAAAGAATTTTTTATCATAATGATGTTCGTTTGAAGCTCCATGATCCAGAAAAAGAAGAAGATGTAATTGATTGCAATCTTGGGACAACTGCAAATCCCAAGCATGTTAAATTATCAAAATTCCTATTAGCAAAATATTGAGATAAATATGAGGAATTGTTGAAAGAGTTCATTGATATTTTTGCATGGAAATATGAATATCTTAGGACCTTTGATGAAACTATCATTGAACACAAGATAACTTTGAAAGAGAATGTAAAACCTTTTAAGTAGAAATTAAGGCATATTAATCCTCTTTTGTTACCTATTATGGAGAAGGAAGTCAAGAAACTTTTAAATGCTAAGATCATTGTACCCTTGAAGTATTCTGACTAGATAGTAAATCTGGTTCCAATGAGAAAAAAGAATGGTGAAATCATACTTTGTGTCGATTTGAGAAATTTGAACAGGTGTTCCCAGAAAGACAACTATCCATTTCCCAAAATGGAACATATATTGCAGAGGGTGGTAGGATCTAGCAAGGTGTCTATGATTGATGGTTCTCTGGATATAATCAGGTAGTTGTTCATCTAGATGATATGGAGAAGACTGCTTTTACAACACCTTGGGGTACTTTTATGTATGCTTGAATGCCTTTTGGTTTCATGAATGTTGGGGCCACCTTTCAACGAGCTATGGATATTGCCTTTGTGGGAGAGAGGGATAAGTTTGTTGTCATCTATTTGGATGACATTACTGTATTCTCTAACTCTAATTAGGATCATCTACGCCATTTGGGATAGGTATTTTTGAAGTGCAGGAGGTATGGTCTTTCTTTAAATCCAAAAAAGTCTCATTTTGCTTTAAAACAAGGGAAATTGCTAGGTCATATTGTTTGTGTTGATGGAGTTAAAATTGATCCTGCTAGAGTAATAGCCATTCAAAATCTTTCTATCCCTAGAACTAAGAAAGAAATCCAATCTTTCATTGGGAAGATAAAATTTCTTAGAAGGTTTATTACCAACTTTGTTGAATTGGTCAAACACATAACTGGCATGTTGAAGAAAGGCAGTGAGATCAAATGGAGAATAGAAGCTAAAGATTTTTTCCAATATATTAAGCAGGCTATTTCAGATGCACCTGTCTTAATTAGCCCAGATTTTGAAAAAGAGTTCTTGATTTTTTCTTTTGCATCTCAAGATACTTTAGTAGTTTCCCTTTTACAGATAAATTTTGAGGGTTTTGAACAGCCCATTGCCTTTTTCAAAAGGGCACTTCCGGATGCTAAGTTAAAATACGATATCATGGAGAAGCAGGCTTTTGCTTTGGTCAAAGCACTGCAATATTTTAGAGTTTATGTGCTACATTCCAAAATTATTTGCTATCAAATATATCTTGACTTAGCCGGACAATGATGGAAAGAGAAGTAAATGGATAGCTAAGTTGCTTGAATATGACATGAAAATCAAGCCTACCAAGATAGTCAAAGGGAAAGGGTTAGCTAAGTTGCTAGTTGATTCTAATTGTAGAGCTCTAGGAGTTGATTACATCTGTAACAATTCAGAAAATTTGCATCCTCAAAAAAATAGTTCTCAAGTCAATGAAAATATTATTGAATCAGAACGGTACATAGATATCCTTTATTTTTTGCAGAATTTCCAAGCTCTTCCGGGAATGGATAAGTCTAAAGTTAGATCCCTGAAACTCAAAGTTGTAAAGTATTGTGTGAATAATCAAACTTTGTTTTGGAGGGACCCTTCTGGTTTTTACTAAGATGACTTGATGAAGAAGAAGCACAGAGAGTCATGATAGAGTTTCATGAAGGAGTGTGGGGGGGACATCTCCATGTTGATGGTGAAAAGTGGTTCAACAAAAAAATAATCACAGGTGGGGATGTCAATCAATTCTTGAAACCAAAACACAGAGATCCCAATTGGGCCAAGGGTATTCCTAGGGACTGGATAGTTGATGAATGGATGGAGGCCTTGTTGATTATCAAACTCTTTATCACATGTGAAGGACGTTATTCCACTATGTTCTTGTTTCATCTATGATTCCTTTTTCATTTGTCAGGAATTAAAAGGATGAGCCTACCATATTATTTCTTGAGGGACTTGAATAAAATGGCCATGAAGATTCAAGAAAGTCCCAAGAATCCCCCGCATGGTATCTATCATAAAGGGTTAATCAAGGTACTTGTTAAAGAAGAGCTGGAGAAACGACAGAGGACATGGGATCAATTCTTGATCCGGTCAAAGTTTAAAATAGAAGTTCATCTTCTTGCCCAAAAGTCGACTAATAAAGTTGTTGAACCAACGAAGTATCATCATCAAGAACAATTCCACCTATTGTTTCAAGGAAAAATAAAAGGAAGATCAATTTGAAGACTTCAGATGAACACATTGAGAATACTCCAACCAGTTTGAAAAAAGGTGAAGGATCTTCTCATGTCCTGGGTGGAGGTAGGCATCCTTTCCCTCATGCATAGAAGGTTTATATCGAAAAGAGTAAAAGGTTAGTAGAATCTATGATTTTGAATGAATTTGAAGAATCTGAAACAGTAGAGGTACCTGCAAACCCTGTACATGTTGAAGAATCCATTCCTAAGACAGATCCTCCTAGTTCTAGTTCTTCTAATGATGATGTTGATAGATATAAAATTCTGGTAAGGAAAAGGAGTGTTAGGCCACAAAATAAATTCAGTTTGAAATCCAAAGCCATGTACAACCCTAAAATCAAAAATAAGGTTATAGTAATTGATGAAGAACCTACAAACCCTAATGCAAAGCCATCAACACGAAAGAAAGTTTCTAAAATCAGAGTTGAGAGGAAAAAACTAAAGAAAGAGGATCTAACAGTAAACAAAAAGGCACCTACAGGAAAAGACAGATTTTCTGCAAGAAAATAGAGAAAATGGAGTAAATATAGCATGACAGGCCCAAAACCTTTAATCAGATCTGAAGATGGTAAGCCAAGGAGAATGACAACTCATTCTGAAACGAATCAAGTAAGAGGTAACAATTTGGATCTGTTAGCTAAGGTAGCTAAATCCGTTTTTCAGGGAGAAGTGTAAAATTGAGAGTCTAAGTGTTTATGAAAAAACCTATTTTTTTACTTATGATGATGGATGCTCGATAAAAGCCATTTTTTTCATGAGCTCGAGGTAGTATCTTCCTTTGAGTAACAATTGACTGTAAGATGGGAAAGAAAAAGCATGAAGGATAGTATGATCAGGTTTTAAAAGAGCTCTACAGGAAGTTTCGGCATCACTCTAAAAAGGAAAAACAGTGGCACTATAGGAACACCTGTACCAGCTGATTTTGCAGAAGAAAGCACAAAATTGCTTTTTTGTGATGGGAATAGCAGATGATGAGGTGAATATTTTGTGGAATCGAAAAAGAGAGTATGAGATCCCTTTAAAATTTGAGTTACAGCCTCTTTTTGGTGGATGAAAATACATAACATTCATCTATTATTGCCAAGTGTTGCAAACAAGTGGATCACAGAGGATCAGATGGATCACAGGGGATCAGATGGGTGACAGAGGATCAGGTGGATCTTGTGAAGGATGCAGTGCACCAGCCAAGTGTAATCAAGTCAACAAAAGACCTATCTTTATGCAAAGTTGTTTCCTAGATGATAGGATCTAAGTTGTAACTGCTTTCTATTTTTATGTGTCAATAGATATAGGCAAAATTCGCCCTCAGGGCCTGTAGGAGTTAGTTTTGAGATATCCCTAGATATCATACTGATCATAAATGTTTGAAATTGATGTAAAATTCTATATATTTGATGAAGTAGAATAAGAATGGGTGGAATATTTGTTTTTGGCTTGATATTGCATATCTAAATATTGTTTTGATCTATCTTGCCTATGTAAAGACTTCGGTTGCTAATGAAGTTAATGTTTAGTTTGTATTCTTTCTATGTTTATCATCTTCATGTTCTCTTCTGAAACACTATGTTGATGTTATACGAGCTTATGACAAATGATTTTGCGTTGAGAAGGTTACTTTAAGGGATCTTTAGTAATATTTGCCACATTGGTGTTTCTTCTCTTTAAATCTTATTTGGAATGATTTCTAGATAAAGTTTTATTCTTCTACTGTATAAGGACAATAAGAACAAGATTTGTTTATTGGTGGATTTATCAGTTTTGTTTTTCCCTTTTCTCAATCACATCACCTAAATCTTAAGTCTCTAGCTATTAGTTTTGTTTACCTGATTTGTTGCACCTAGGTAAGTAATATTAATAGATCAGATCATTTTTCCCTTTCAAATCAAGCAAGGATTTATCCATCTTTAAAACCTCTATTGAATGTTTTGAAACAAGGGGTGCTAGGCTTAACTCAATAGAATTCTTGAGTTGACTTCTAGCGCTAACAGGGATTTAAGAAGGAAGAATGGTGAGTCGATATCAAACTTCATCAAGAGATTCAATAAGATGTATAACAAGATTCCCGATGAAATTAATCCAATTGAAGCCTCAGCCAAGATCACATTTGAAAATTCTTTTGATGTTGAATTTTCTCTTCTTTTGAGGGAGAGGAGGTCCACCACTTTGGTTTCCATGCAAGAGAAAGATATGGACGTTGATTCTAACATCCTAGCATTAGAAAAATTGAAGAACAAATCAGATAAGGATAAAAAGAAGCTTTCTTCTTCTTCCAACCTAGTAGAATCTGACCCAAAGCTAGATGATGTGACTAGAACCTTGAAAGTTCTAACTTCAGAGATAGCTAAACTGAAATGGGAAACCAAGAATCCCAATAGGCCATATCAGGATGTTGGAAACAGAAACATAATTCAATTTAGAAGGCCAAATAATGCTCCTCAACTCATGCAGAGAGAGAGGAGAAATGTTTAAGATCAGAGAGTTGTACCTCCTTTCCAAAACAATGAGATTAAGGAGATGGATGTAGAAAATGATGTTGTAGGTGATTTTGTTGTATTTTTTAATGAAACTGATATTTATCCTAGTCACCTAACACATCAGGACTATGAGATCACATAGTTGTCAAGTTGGTTTGATGATGATGTGAAGGAAGAAGAAATATTTCAAAGTCAGCCCCAAAAGAAGTATGATTTGAGGCTTAGGTCAAGGGGTCCAAAAAAAATTCCCATGTTCAAAATAAAAAATCACACCTTCCTCCCAAGCAAGGCCCAAACAAGGGTACATCAAACAAAATTGATCAGCCACAACTATCTAAACGTGTTTCTCCAAAGGTAAAGGAAGCATATAGACAACCAATTTCTTTCAGCATAGAGCATGAGCTAAGATAAAGATCCATGTACCTTTAACAGAGCTGCTGAAAAACAAGCCATTCAAGAACTCTATCATGAAGGTTTTGAAGCCACATGTTTCTGCTATATCATTTGATGTAATGAGCTCACAGGATGAAAACCCTACCATCACTATTGGCCCACACATTGAAGATGGGTCTGATGCTTCTCCACCTTTTTACATATCCTTGAATGTCTATGACAAAATAAGGCATAATTTCTTAATGGACTCAGGTACCTCTCATAATGTCATGCCTAAGGTTGTTATGGAAGAGTTGGGGCTAGAAATCACCAAGCCATACCAAGATCTTTACTCTTTTAATTCTAAAAAGGTAAAATGATTGGGATCAATCAAAGATCTGTTTGTTTCTCTGTCTCAGCTACCCATAAAAAGTGTAGTGATGGATATTGTCGTAGCTGGTATACCCCCCAAGTTTGGTATTATTTTGTCTAGGACATGTGCCAATAAAGTTGGAGGATCCCTACATATGGATCTTACATATGCAACCATCTATGTCTTTGGAGGAGAACACAAGAGGTTATACAAAGAGGAAATATTGGCATATATTGTCAGTGATCATTAGAATCCAGGTAATCATCCAATTTATGTTGTTGAGGATAAAATTGGGTCATCCATTTTTCATATAAATGATGATGTTCCAAAAATATTAGTCAGCAAATGCAGAAATCAGTCACTGACAAACCAAGGGAATGAAGTCTAGAATATGTATTTTGATGGCTAATCTTCAAAGGAGGGTTTTGGCACATGTATAGTCCTCATTTCCCCTTCAAAATAGTTTGTTACACTCTCATATAAACTGGAATTTGAAACAAATAACGACATAGCAGAATATGATGTCTTGGTGTTGGGGTTGAGAGTTGATAAAGACATTGCCATTGACAGATTGGTAATATTTGGTGATTATGAGTTGATTTTGAATCAAGTCAAAGAAATTTATCAAGAAAAATAGAAAAGGCTAAAACATTAGAGAAATGAGGTATGGGACTTAGAGGACAACTTTCTAGCATTCAATATTTCCTTTATCCCCAGAGATGCTAATCAGAGGGAAGATTCTTTAGCCCTAGCTGCTAGTACCTTTAGGCCTCTTATTGGTCCAAATGTCAAATATGAAGTGGAGGTTAGGCATAGGAAAACCATACCAGACAATGTTAAGCATTGGCAGGTTTTTAGTGATGACCTGGAGCTCAATAGGTTCTTGTAAACCATTGAAGAATTCTCAAACATCTACATTGATCAAGAGTGAGGAAGATGAAACAGAAAATCAGCAGACATGTCATTTTTTGAACAAGGTGGTTGGCCATAGCATTGTAGAACTCAATACAAATCATATCCCAAGAGGCTTAATACCACTGGAGAGGTTGTTTGACAGCAATGATGTCTCCAGGAAAGTTGTCATGAAAAATCAGGAGCAAGAGGTAATGGACTGCAACATTGGGACAGTTGCAAATCCCAAAATAGTCAAAATAAATAAGGCACTGCTAGATGAAAAAAGAAACAGGTGTGTCAGCCTTATGAAAAAGTTTGCTGATATTTTTGCATGGTCTTATGAGGACTTGAAGACCTTTGATACTGACATCATTCAACACAAGATCCCTCTGAAGGTGGGCTCAAAGCCATTTCAGCAGAAAATTGGACAATTCAATCCTCTGCTAATGTCTGTTATTGAAAAAGAATTGAAACGAATGCTTGATGCCAAAATCATTGTGCCCTTAAGATACTCATATTGGGTGGCCAACTTGGTGCCTGTCAAAAAAAAGAGTGGAGAAATATGCTTGTGTGTGGACTTCAGGAACCTAAACATGTGTTCTCTAAAAGACAATTATCCTTTTCCTAAGATGGACCTGTTATAACCCTAAATTGCACCCTACATGCTTACCTGGCATCAGGCCAACTCATATCCCTTCCTTGCCAAAAACTATGCTGAACAAACTCTTGAAAATCCTCTTGAGTCAAGGCCCACGCGCCCTAACCCATTACTGCACACGTGTGCACGCTGGCAGGCCCACTACAGACCATGTGTACCTAACAAAACACAAAAATAGGAAATTTTCCGACGGGACAAAAAGCTATGGGTTAGTTAACTGAAACTCCCGACCATGCATGGCCGAGAGTTCATCCAAAACCCTAGCTCCTTCTAGCCTATAAAAGAAGGGGTAGGGGTACCATTTGGAGGAAGGAAAATTATAGCGAAGAAACTCTGCCCATTTACCAAATCCATTGTCCCAACCCTTTAGCCTTTCCTCAAGCCAAAGGAGAATTGACGCAAAGCAGTTGGAGGATAGAAGAGGAGGAGCCCAGGATCAGGATCAAGGAGCGGTGGTCGGTCTCGAATTTGATTGTAAGTTGATTCATTGTTCAAATAATAAAAGAATACTTTTCCCGTCCCAATGCATGAGTTATCTATGGTTTGTTTAATTTATGCTTAATTTCTAACCCTCAAGTAGAAAAGTAGCATGCATGCATAGTTGTTTGTCTTGATTGCAGGTTATCTTTGGAAGAAGCAGCGCAAGCAAACGGTCAAGAGCGCAATGAAGGATCTACACCAAACATCAGTAACAAGATTAGTGGTTCATTTCCATGTATTTATCGTGAAAGAGGGGTTTAAGTTTTGGGTGGTAGGTTAAAAAGTCATTTCTTTACAGTCAAAATCTGCATGCAAGTCTGACCCTAGTTTTCTAGTCCGTAGGGTATTTTTCCCAACAACAGAGTTGGCGACCGTACTGAGGAAGATACTCTTTAGGGTTTCCAGATTTGGTTGAGTTTTTGGGTAGTTTAAGACATTAGATTTTCTGTTTCTTTGCCTGTCTTTTTCTGTAAGGCCTGAGCTAGCAGGGAGCCTGGTTATTTATACCATTTTTCCCTGACTATTGCTTGACGACAATTTTCGGGACACACAGAGGTACACGTGGCCTGTAGAAGGCCTGAATGCGTGTACCCGCGCCCTAACCTCTTACAGCCCGCGTGTGAACGCTAGCTGTAGAGGTTTCAATAGTGTGTAGGAGCTCAGAGAACTTGAGAGGCAGTCCTCCTCTTCCCTGTCAGAATTATACATTCTCAGGGGGTTTTCTGTGTCCTGTCTGAGTCTTGTTGGTTCACAATCTTGTCTCAGTTTGTCTTTTTGTGTTTTGTTCTTCCTTGCAAAAAAAATTTTCTTTTTTGTTAGAAGAAGCATCCAAGCCTTCAAGGGACCCTGGTTGTCAATACCAGAGGCCTCTTCTGAGTCTGGGCTGCCTGTTTTTAATTTTTGTCTTAGAATTTATACATACACGTAGCGTGTACAAGGTCAGACCATGTGTACACACATCCTGTTTTAGCTCAGCATGCGTTCGCACGCGTGTTGTTGCAGTGACAGTAGCATGCTTTATAGGCTGCTTTTCAATCAGGGTGGGGTAGTCATCCCCTCCTTTGGTGAGAAGTGTTCCTCTCAGGTGTTTGAATCTAGGGTTGAACAGTCAGTAGGTTAGGGCCTCTTACCCTTAGCCTGTTTTTTCTTAGTTGCTAGTTGATAGAAAAGATAAAAAGAAAAAAAAATTGGTTTTATGGTTTTTAGACAAGCACAAGAGTCTTTGCTTTCTTGATTACCATTGGGTGTCTTTGCTCTAATTATTTTTGATCTGTGCTTTAAGCCAGAATTTTGTTTTTCTTGGTTTTAGGCTTGTCGGTATTTTCCCTTTGTTGATTGATTAGCACGTAAATAAAATAAAAAAAGAGAAAAAAAATCTTTTCATTTTCTTCTTTGTTTGAAGATTGTGTTTCTGCATCAATAGCTAGGAAGAAGTCTTTTTGTTCGTATTTTTTTGCAGTGCATTTAGAGCCTAAGTAGCTTATAGTCGAGCAAAATTCCTTTATGTTTGTTGCGTGAAATCTTAAAAAAATTG
>JASDQU010191237.1:6049-20070 GCA_032191745.1 Picea mariana
AAGACCTGCAAGTCAAAATAACTTAAACTTGAGAACATCACTTAAATTTCGTTGAACTTGAATTTGAAAGCATCACTAGAACTTCTTGATTTGTCAAGTTTCACTGTCAGAATTTGTTTTTGTTCAAACATAATGGATCATCATCCCCACCCCGATGAGAGAAATGTGATAAGTGTTGAAAGCAACGTCAGGACCTCTGTTGTTCTTACGGAGAAAAGTGTAAGCAATACCAATGGAAAATTTCTTCAATTTGGAGGATGACTTTTTGGCTTTCACCTGTGAATGTCCTATCATGTATGTGACACTGGCTTCTTTGGCTTTAACAAACTCTATAAGCTCTTCTCTGACCCGTGGGTCTAAATCAGGGCTCTTGAATAACTCAAACTCATCTTCCTTTTTCCTTGAACACCTTGCTGTCGAAGAAGGAGTCTTCACTTTCATTTTATCCTACCTCACACATGAGCGATCTTGATTTCCTATACTGGTCACTTCCATCAGCTTGCAAGCATTTCTCCTCTGCACAAGTTTTAGCAGCCTCTCAAGATACAATGACCAACAGTTCGCATAGCTCCTTAACAGCATCTGGCTGGACCACATCGGCCAATAGAGATCTGCAGGCGACCTTTATTGATGGCATTCCCATAGGTACAGTAGGAAGCACTGTTGGAATAGAAGAAATGGGAGGTTTCATCACCTCTGTTTAAACATTCGTACATTCGGATTCAGCATCATTCCAATTGATTTTGATTTCTGGCCCACGAGATTGCTTCCTAAACTATCAGTATTCAAACCTGAAACGTTTTCATAACATACTGAATTACTTTGCTTGCAATATCCTTCAGTGCCTCTTATTGGAGTTAACTGTTGTTGGGTAAAAGGCTCAAACACAACATGACAATCCTCATCGTCGTTAGAGAGCTCTACAGATAGGGAACTCGGTGGCCAAACAATAGGTCTCTGATCTACAGTTTGCTTGGATAAGGAACTTGCATTTTCATTAGAACCATAATCACTTTCACAAATCCGTCGATATTGATGCCAATAGCAACGAACATCATCGCAAAGTTCATTGTGAGAAACCCTTCTCATACAGTCTGAAGCTGAAGGTTGTCGATTCATCGCCCTCTTTATCCGGTCTCCACAAATTTGACATTTCAAATGATGGACTCTATAATTGTTAACCTCGTCAAAGCTATGATAAATAGTTATGGCATAACCGTCGGCAGGCCTCTAATGATCAGGAGCTATGCTGGCCTCTAATGATCAGGAGCTATGCTGGTGTTTATTTCCTTCCTCACCTATTGAAAGAAGGGCCATGATCATCATGGTTGTTACTCCTATTGGTAATCCACAAGTACGCATGGATCATTTTATGCAGTAAAGTGTTCCTGAAATCATTACTTGAACGAAACTTTAATAATGGTTCTGAAAGGTGTATAGCACAACCACCCATTTTAATAGAATGGAAAACGCCTACACCATAACCTTCTCTGCATGCGTGTGTACACCTTGACTCTGGTTCAACACCACACCTGGCAAAGGGTTTTGACTCTGCGTTCTATATATATTTTTTGATTTCCTGTGGGCAATATCCCACATTCGCGTGGTGAACAGAACATTCAGCTTTTAAATAAACCAACCGTCATATGTTATGTCAAGTAATGAGCCCGAGGCTTGGGGTTTGGTGTTGGTGCTGCGCGCGCTTGTGTGTTTGTTGTTGGTGCATGACATGTTATCATTGGTGTTGAGTATTAGGAGGGTTGGCCTTGGGCCACTATAAAATTTTTGCTAAAAATTTTGTTAAAATTTTGGCATAAAACTCTGAATAAAGGCAAAGGCCAAGGGCCAACTTTTTACCAAATTCACCAAAAATAGCTAATAAACCCAACCTTATATTTACCCACACGAATAACAATTTTTTCCTTTTTCAAACCAATCCATCAAAAATTTGCACTGGAACTCACTTTGAAGCTTTGCGCGCATGTACTCATTGTATGCTTAGCCAGTGTCGGGCGCTTTCCGCCGCCTTCGCCATGCGCCATGAGCGAACACATATGCCTGAAAAGATAAATATCATTCAGACTGCTGATCCCCTATTATATAGGGTTCTAACAGGTTCATGAGATTTTGTAGAAAGCTAATGCTAAGTACAAGCAGTGCCAAGATCAACACCGGGTACCGCACCAGTTTCAGGTGGGAGGCAAGGTCTGGTTACATTTGTAGAAAGAACGCCTTACAAGGCTCCATCATAATATTTTCCCACTACACTATGGGCCTTACACTATCACCAAGGCTATGGATAGCAATGATTTTGAGCTCAGCACTCCACCCTTCCTTGGCTTGCACCCAATGTTCAATGTGGACCTCCTTCGACCATATTTTCCACCCTTATTGGACACCTCAGAGATCAAAAAACAACTAACACCAATAGAGCTCAACCCTGACTACATGGAATAGGCATCCACTGATCAGATAGTGGACACACGAGTCAAGGGAACTCACCAGCAAAGGATCCAACTTTATCGAGTTGTCAAGGCAGGACAACTCCTACACCAAGGCAAGTGGATCACTCGGGGACAAATTCAACAGAAGTTTCCTCACCTGATGGGGGAACTAAACACAATGGAGACCATTGCTTCCTAAGGGGGGAGGATTGATCCAGGTGGATATTGGTGGCCACCCACCTATCCAAATGGCTCCTCTTGATAATTATTAGTTCAACACGTTCTTCTATATTTCTTTGTAATCATGGGCTATACAATTTTGAGGTTTTCTAAAGCCCTACACATCTTCCAAGTGGAGACTGGTGGCCTCCCACCTAATCCAACTGGCTTATTTTGGAAGTTTTCATGTCAGCACATCTTTCTGTACTTCCAGGGTCGTTTTGGGGCCCTAAACAATGTTTTTTTGGCTTGCCATAGTCAATCTATAAACAAAGTCAAAGTTTGATGACATAATGTGTATTTCTCAATAATACCTTTCCAACGGGCTATCATGCGCCTAAAACAGAGGTCATATGCAAAAGTTACAACCCCGGGAAGTTGAGGTACCAACTTACCCATCGGGGCCCACATAACTTTTAGCATTTCATCTCCTAGGGTTAGGTTTTTGGATGTCTAGGGTTTTAGAATTCATGAGTAATGTTAAAAAGGCCTCTGGAGCCTCATTGTAATCATTATGCTCAGACAGATGTGCGTAGCAGCCACATCTCTTCTCAGATATAGCTACCACCATTCGAGCAAGTTGTTTTCAGTTCTGCAATTTTACAGTTTCAACCTATTTTATTTATTCAATAGAAGTTATTATTCACTGGATATATATTGTTGTTCTCTGTATATCTGTGTTATTGTATTCAATCTATTATTAATTTCATTCCACTCATAAATCTGGATCACAAATGTCCCTGGAAAATATCGCAAGAGAAAATTCATTTCATAGAAAGTTTAGACTACGACATTTTTAACTACTATAATTGACTATAATTAATTAGGCGTAAGCTAAAACCCAAACAAAGTGCACCTTTCCCGGCTCCTTTAAATCCCTGATTCCGACAGTACATCCTCTGATCGACAATTGTCCTATTGATGTAAACACCAGATTGACACTTCACATCATCCAATGTGATGGAAAGCAACATGTTGCAGAGGCCCTAACATATTACGACGAGGAGTATCCACCCGACTATAGAGTCTTAAAGACTCTACAGACTGGATGGCCACGCAAATGGCCATGGCTACCCATTCCTCTTGCACATGCATATTCCCGTCATCGTGTGCCTTCCCATCACCTAAACCTTTATAAGGAATACATCATAGTTAGGACTCTTATCACTTCAAGGATTGTGATTCATACACTCAGTTTGTAACCAAAGTGTAACAAAATATTTAAAACATACATACCATAAAACCATCCCTATTTACATATAGGAGGCAACTAAAAATGTGTAAAATGTGACAAAAAAACCCTAAAACTCTTAACTAATAATGTCAAAATATTGACAAAATACATATCAAAGAATCATGTAATCTAGATCTAAGAAATTAAACAAATCCAGTTCTAAGAAATTAAACAAAGTAATACTCTTATTAAAGATAGATCGATGCTACCATCTTTCGATCAAATAATCTGGGTTTTAAATGGGATTTCCAATGTCCTTCTTCGTTGATCCATATTTAGGAGCGGAACGAACTAATTAACAGACTGAATACAATAAACACAAAGATAGGAAGAATAACACAAATATCCAGTGAACAATATCTTCTTTAAATAATGAAATAGGTTGAAACTGTAAAACTCCAGAACTGAAACTTGCTCGAATGGTGGTAACTATCTCTGAAAAGAGATGTGGCTGCTACGCGCATCCATCTGAGAAGAATGGATTACAATGAGGCTCCATAGGCCCTTTTCATATTACGCATGAATGCCAAAATCCTAGACATCCAAAAACCTAACCCTAGAAGGTGAAACGCCAAAAGTCTTGTGAGCCCTATGGGTAAGTTGGTGTAATTTGTACCTCAACTTCCTAGGGTCGTAACTTTTGCATACGACCTTCGTTTTAGGCGCGTGATAGCCCATTGGAAAGGTATTTCATAGATCTACACATTATGTCATTAGACTCTGACTCTGTCTATAGTCTGACTGTGGTGACTCAAAAAAACAATGTTTAGGGGACCAAAACATCCCTGGAAGTACAACAAGATGTGTTGACATGAAAACATACAAAATAAGCCAGATGGATTAGGCGAGAGGCCACCCATATCCACCTGGAGAATGTGTGAGGATTTAGACATCCCCAGAAGTGTAGAACTCACAATTATAAAGCAGTACAGAAAGACGTGTTGAATAAAAAATGGACACGAGGAGCCAGTTGGAATAGGTGGGTGGCCACCAATATCCACCTGGATCAATCCTCCCCCCTTAGGAATCAATGGTGTCCATTGCATTGAGTTCCCCCATCAGGTGAGGAAACTTCTATTGTATTTGGCCCTGGGTGAGCCACTTTCCTTGGTGTAGGAGTTTCCCTGCCTTGACAACCCGATAAAGTTGGATCCGTTGTTGGCGAGTGCCCTTGATCTGTGTGTCCACTATCTGATTGGTGGATGCTTGTTCCATGCAGTCAAGGTTGAGATTTTTTGGTGTCAATTGTTCGGCGATCTCAGAGGTGTCTAATAATGGTGGAAAATATGGCCCAACGAGGTCCACATTGAATATCGTATGCAGACCAAGGAAGGGTGGAGTGTTGAGCTCAAAAGCATTGCTACCGACAGCCTTGGTGATAGTGTAAGTCCCATAACGAAGTGGGTGAAGCTTCCGATGGGGCCTGGTGAGACATTCTTTTTGCAAATGTAACCAAAATTTTTCGCCAACCTGAAACTGTTGTGGTACCCTATGTTTATCATGGTGCTTCTTGTACTTAGCATTGGATTTCTACAAAATTGCCTGGACCTATTGGTAGATGTGTTGAATCTTCTCAATGAATCTAGTGACTTTGTTGATCACAGAATGATCAGGGGAATAGTTGGTCTGTGCGATGGCAAGAGGAAGTGAAACATCCATGGGTCCCAAGGGTTTGAATCCCAGACCCACCTAAAATGGTCTATGCCTGGTGGAACTATGGAGAGCCTTGTTGTAACTGTTTTGGACATATGGGAGACTCTCGTCCCATGTCCTGGGATGATTAGAATTGTACATGCGCAGAATGTGCAAAATCATCCGATTGATGACCTCAGTTTGACCATTGGTTTGGGGGTGGAAAGAAGTGGATTTTGTGAGCTTGGTGTCCAACAAAGACCAGAGGCTCGACCAAAAGGCTCTTAGGAACCTGTTGTCTCGGTCGGAGATGATGGCTTGTTGTATCCCAAAGTGAGCCCAAACTCGTTCGAAGAAGAGCTTGGCAGTATCTGTCATTGTGAAATTATTCCTATAGGTTGTGAGAATGGCCATCTTTGAAAATAAATCAATGACCACAAACACACAGTCATTTCCGTGCTTGGTGAATGACAAACTAGACATGTAATCCATGGAGATGGATTCTCACGGCTTCTTGGGAATAGGAAGAGGGGTGTATAAGCCTTTCTTATTGATGGTTGTCTTAGAAATGGCGTAGGCAGTGCAATATATGATATACTTGCTGATGTCCTGTCGAAGTTTTGGCCAATAATTTTTTTTCTGAAGAACGGCCACAGTTTTCCCGACACAAAAATGTCCTGCCACCTGACTGTAGTGGGCTTCCCAAATCAAATTTGTACGCTCGCTTGTAGGAACGGAGAGATGGCCCAGGTGGCATAATATTATGTCCTAAATGTGAAAATCAGTGACAGTGATGCATGTACCCAAGAGCTGATATGTGGTGGCGAATTTTGGATCTTGCTGGTAAAGTTGGGGCCACTCCGATGTTTCATGTCCATAGGAATGGAACACAGTGGTGAGTGCAACCACAGGAGGCCGACTGAGGCAGTCAACGACATGATTGGAGATACCTGTCTTATACTTGATGTTGATATGGAACTGTTGCAGGTAGGTGGACCACTTCTGATGGCGGTCATTCTGCAATTTCCCTTGTGTTTGTATGAACTGCAGAGGCTTGTGATTAGTGTGTATGATCGTCTCTTTCCCCAGAATGTAGTTTTTCCATTAACGATAGGCTTGTACAATGGAATACATTTCCTTGTTATAGGTGGGGTATTTCTAGACAGTATCATAGAGTGTCTCACTATGGTATGCCATCGAATGCCCATGCTGAGTGAGAACTGCACCCACAACATAGTCAGATGCATCAGTCTCAATCTCGAATAGTTTTTGCATATCAGGAAAGGAGAGTATTGGAGTTGAGTACAAATGATGTTTCATATCTTCGAATGCTCTTTTCTGCTACTTCCCCCACACAAACTTGGCCCTATCACCACCCTTGGTCACCTGGTTGAGGGCCCATGCAATATGGGAGAATCCCAACACGAACCGTCGGTAAAAATTGGCTAGTCCCAAGAAGCTTCGAAGCTCGATCAGTTTGGTCGGGGCTGGATAGTAATGGATGACTTGGATCTTAGCTGGATCAAAATGTACCCCATGCTCATCAACAATGTATCCCAGGTATTGGACCTTGTTCATGCCAAAAAGCATTTTTCCAAGTTGGAATAAAGCTTATGTTGTCGCAAAGTGTTCAAAACTTGTTAAATATGCCGCATGTGCTCCTCCCACATTCTGCTGAAGATGAGGATGTCATCCAAACATGCTACCAAAAAGGAGTTGGTGAAGGGTCTCAATACATCCTCCATCAACCTCATGAAAGTGGCTGGTGCATTTGTTAAGACAAAGGGCATGACTAGCCATTCATAGAGACCTTCTTTAGACTTGAAGGTTGTCTTCCAGACATCAGTTGATTTGATGGGAACCTGGTGGTAGCCAGACTTCAGTTCAATCTTGCTGAAGAACTTTGTCCCCTTGAGTTGGTCAAGAAGGTCATCATTTCTGGGAATGGGGTAATGGTTCCTGATTGTGATTTTGTTTAAGGATTTGTAATCAATGTAGAGTCACCAAGTCTCGTCCTTCTTCTGCACCAGTACAATCGGGCTTCTACAAGGGAAGGAGATGGGTCTAATGTGCCCCTTTTGTCAGTGAGCGTCGATAGACTGGTCCATTAGGCAGAGGTGCGTCGGGGGTCAGATCAATTGGATGCTTGACTTGGCAGTGTATCGGTACCCCTGTAAGTGAGATGAAGATGTCTCTGTATTCTTCAACGATATCATCCACTTGATTCTGCTGTAAAGAGAGGCCTTGTGTAGAGGCCACATATGTGGCAGCAACCTTCTTCTTACTGTGAGAACAGATCACAAAGAAGATGAATTTCACGGTTTGTGAAATGACCTTATTGCATTGCTTAGCAGAGACGGTGCCACCTCTGGGATCCTATACAATTTCCTACCCAAAGTAATAATAAAACTGCAGGGTCTAGACTCATACACATCATGATGATTCCAAAAATATGGTTGTCCTAAAAGAACATCACAAACTTCAAGGGGAGAAATATCGCAGTACCTCATCTTTGAAAGGCTTGATGTCGTAGGGAAGATGGCATTGTTCATTGACACGGAGATCTCTTCCTTGACGAAGCCAGCTGATGGTCTATGGTTGCGAGTGCGGTGTCATTGGCAGGTTCATCCACTTGATGACCTCTGTTGAAATCAGGTTCTTCTGACTACAGTTGTCGACAATGAAATGAATCAGAGCCCCCTTGACCCACATTTGCAAATGAAAGAGGCGTTCCTCTTCCTCTAGTTCTTCTAATTCACTTGGCCGGACTTTGGTGGTAGTGACCGTGGCTGGGTTCAACATCAATAATCCACTTCCCTACTTCAAGATTTGACTCAGAATCAAAATTGGCCTCTAACTCGGAAGCCTTCATCTCGGTCACGAGGGATTGCTTGGAGCAGAATTCGTCAGTGTTGTGCCAAGGAATTTTATGGTACTCATACCATTTTCCTATGTCCTTCATCTTCTCGTTTCCCTTCTTGTGTTGTGGCTTGGATGGGTTGTCTCGAGGGAATCCATATCGACTTGGTCCCTTGCTATGTGGGTTGGGGTTACCTTTGCCCTGCTTCGGCTGTGAGGGGTTTGCAGATCCAAACTCTCGTCGTTTCTTCTTAAATTTCTGCTTGATCTTGACAACGTATCTATAAGTCGTGTCCAATGAGGCGATGTCCAGGAACTCAAGTTAGGTTTGAATTTATCTATGCAAATAGTCGCGGTATTTGAGCACTAGATGACTCTCATAATATTTGATACCCAATTTGGTGCATAGGGTATGGAAAATATTGGTGAAGATTGGTACTGTCTAGTCCCTTTCTTGACGTAGGGTGGTCCATCTGGTGTACTGGTCCTCGTAGCTTCCAACAGGATAGTACTATTCTTTAATGGCATATCAAAAGGAATCCCATGTATGGGCCACCAAAAAAATTGCAAATTCCTCCATGACCCTTTGCTCAGAGTAAGTATCCCACCAGTCTTTAACATGGGGAACGACCTTGAGGAGTACAAAAGTGATATTTTCCCTATCGATAAAATTGTGGACCGAAAAATATCCTTCGAGCAGATTCAAATATTTATATACTGCATTTAAATCTATCAATCCTTCAAATAATGGAATATAAAAATTTACTTGTACCTTGAAGGGGGTTGCATGGCCGCTTGATGAAGATGCTTCTCTCGTGGGCAATCATCGAAGGATCTGCACGAAGTTGTCCATCATTTCATTCCTTTGTCGCGTGAGGGCTTCTTCGAGCAACATTTTAATAAGATCTCCTACTCCATCATCTTTCTTTTCATCTCCCATGGGTTTTTGTTGGGCTCGGCATGATCGATCTGGTAATGAATCGATTGGTTTGAGTCCCAACTTCTTGTACCCAGACCTTGTCGGGGACATGCACGAAGAAAAATAAATGAAGAGCAGACTGCTCTAATACCACTGATCCGGATTTAGGAGCGGAATGAACTGATTCACGAAATAAATACAATAAACATAGAGATAGGAAGAATAACACAAATATCCAGTGAACAATATCTTCTATTAAATAATGAAATATGTTGAAACTGTAAAACTGCAGAACTGAAACTTGCTCGAATGGTGGTAGCTATCTCTGAGAAGAGATGTGGCTGCTACGTGCATCTGTCTGAGAAGAATGGATTACAATGAGGCTCCATAGGCCCTTTTCATATTATCCATGAATTCCAAAACCCTAGACATCCAAAAACCTCATCCTAGAAGGTGAAACGCCAAAAGTCATGTGGGCCCTATGGGTAAGTTGGTGTAATTTGGTACCTCAACTTCCTAGGGTCGTAACTTTTGCATATGACCTCCGTTTTAGGTGCGTGATAGCCCGTTGGAAAGGTATTTCAGAGATCTACACATTCTTCCATTAGAATCTAACTTTGTCTAAATTCTAACTATAGTGAGTCAAAAAAACAATGTTTAGGGCCCCAAAACATCCCCGGAAGTACAACAAGATATGCTGACATGAAAACATGCAAAATAAGCAAGTTGGATTAGGCGAGAGGCCACCTGTATCCACCTGGAGAATGTGTGAGGCTTCAGATAGCCCCATAAGTGTAGAAATCACAATTATAAAGTAGTACAAAAAGATGTTTTAAATAAAAAATGGACACAAGGAGCCAGTTGGAATAGGCCGGTGGCTACCAATATCCACCTGGATCATACTTCTTTTCGTTACCCTTCTTTTCATGTGGATTTGATTGGTTTTCTGAAGGCTAGTTGTTAGGGTCGTCTTTACCATTCTTTGGTTGTTGCGGATTTGCAGACCCGAATTCTCATTTGTTATCATTCTTAAATTCTTGTTTGATGTTAACAACATATCGATAAGAAACACCCAGTGATGAGATGTCCAGAAAATCCATTTCAGTTTGGATGTATCTGTGTAGAGCCCCATGGTATTTCATAATCAAACGTCACTCAGAGTCTTTGATACCCAGCTTGGTGGGCAAGGTATGGAAGGTATTGGTGAAATCCATCACTTATTGGCCCCTCTCTTGACGCAGTGTGGTCCATCTCATGTACTGGACGTCATAGTTACCAACATGGTAATATTGTTCCTTGAACGCATCCACAATAAAACCCCAAGTGGGCTCGAACCCATATATTCCAGAATCCTCTATGAAACTTTGCTCCCAGTAAGTTTCCCACCAATTTTTTACATGGGGGAGATCCTTAAGGAGTGTGAACCTGATATTTTCCTTGCCAGAGAAATTGTGAATAGATAAATAACCTTCTAGTAGATTTAACCATTTTTCTAGGGCATCCGCATCTATCTGACCTTCAAATACGTGAATATCAAAATTGAATTGTACCTTGAAAGGTGAGGTGCCTCCAAAGTGGTCGCTTGATAAAGATGCACAAGTTGTTATCGGAAGGCTGTTACACATTATTTTGGTCACGTTAGTGATCAACTGACAACATGTGTTCATGTTCCCTGAAAATATTAAAAGAAGAATTTCTCCATGAGAAAAGTGGTTTTCTTTCCCCTTTCAAAAGCCATAGCAATAAAGGTCGTCGCACTCTTCTATATGCATGGGGTGAGACGATGCTTGATCTTCACACTCTTCCCTAAAACTGGACTGCGACATCGTTGCATGCTGCTTGTGCATAAGGTGCGGCGATGCTTAAAGCATAAGTAACGTCAAATTTCATGAATGTTCTAGAAGGGAATCTTCTAGAAGATGAGGTGGCCTCTGATCAGTTTGGATATTACTCGCTTCTCTGATTTAGTGGGATCATCCTAATCTCCTGATCCATCTCTCTTTCACACTATATAAAGAGGGATCTCTCATGGAAAAGGCTAAGGTTGAATAGGCTAAGATTTGCATGGAGAGTTATACCTTAGATTATGCTTGAGGGCTTTGATTTAGTTCTCCAAGTCAAATTGTGGATCTTCTTCATTCAAGGCATTGGAGAAAAGGTGTGTGTGTTGGAGAAAAGAGCCATCGAAAGGGGACCTTGCAACATCAAGACATGGGTTGTATTCTCCACTTTCCATTTAATTTAATACAACAATAAATTTCTTCCCTATAAAAGCATCTCGTCTTCTATTGTATAATTGCTTGATCATATACATAGACTTCATTAGAATATATATCTTTGTTTTCCCTCTTTTGGTTTTTGACTCTTAGACATGCTTACTATTCTGCAAACCCAAGAAAGGATTTGCAAAGATGACATTAGCAAGGATCAAACATCGTTTAAAAGGTATGTCACTTGTACCTCGCTAAGTTAGTTTATATGACAATGAAGTTTAAGGCGAAGTATGTATTATGTTATGTTTTGTTCTAGTTTTCTGTGGAATTTAGGGAGATATGTTTGTGTCCGCACTTACCGATTTGTCCGACAACAAAGGCATTGAAGGATGTGGGAAAAATTATCCATCATTTTGTCCCTCTGTCGCGTGAGAGCTTGCTCAAGAAACAGATTAATAGAATTGTCTACTCTGTCATTTTTATTTTCTTCCGCCATGGATGGTTTCTTGGGCGTGCGAGAGAAATTTTTCTCAAGAGAGACAAGCTTGAGACCCAACTTGCTATACTTGGACCTTGTCGGGGACATACATTGAAAAATGATTAAGAGCATCCTGCTTTGATACCATTGATCCATATTATTTTTGGAAAAAAATGAGAGCAAAGATATAATAAAGAAATGTATAGAGATATATCATATATCCAATAATATAGCAGAGATATATCAGAGATATAATCATAAACACATAGATACAATAATACACAATTTCTATTAATGAGCGAAATGTACAAAACTATAGAAATACAGAGTGAAAGAATCGCTATAATGGTGGCAACTTATCTCTGAGAAGAGATGTGACGACTACTCGCATTTGCAAGAAGATGATTACAATGAGGCTCTAAAGGCCTTTCTAACATAAAAAAAATCCAAAACACTAACCCCGGAAGATGAAAAGCCAACAGGTTTGTGGACCTCGTTTTGGGTAGTTTGGTGTATCAACTTCCTTGGGGCATAACTTTCGTGTACAATCTCTGTTTGGGGCGCACGATAGCTCGTTGGAAATGTATCGTTGAGGATATTCATTTTGGGGGCTCAATTAGAGCCTTTGGCTATCATCGAAGTGCTTGATCTCGAAAAAACTTCATTTGGGCCCTCAAAATGGCCCCATAAGTTTAGGAACCAAAAAAATGCTAAAAATAGTAAATTGTCAGAAGAATGTTTTCAACTAATTGAAATAATTGGGTGGCCACCGATATCCACCTAGATCAATCCTCTCTTCTTAGGAAGGAATGGTATCCATTGCGTTGAGTGCCCGAGGGAGAGGGAAAATCATTTGTTGAATCTGCATCTTGATGAGTTGTTTTCCTTGTTGGAGAAGTTGCGATGCTTAGCTTGTTGAAGGTTGTCACGAATCTATGGCTGGAAGGGTTGGACCTTTTTAACTAGTATGGCTACATGAGTTAAATATGTGCAGAAGGAATCCTTACACTTTTCGTCAATCTTGTCGACTTGCTTTTGCTAGACAAAAGGTGCCTAGACTGAGGTTGCATTAGTTGCAGTGTTCTTCTGTTCACCTTTTGTACAAATTGTGAAGAAGTTGAATTTTGTAGTATGAGATACTACCTTGCGGCATTGTTTAAGTGGGATAGTAGTTGGAACTAACTATGGTGTCCTGTAGAGATGACCCCCTAGAGTAATAATGACACTACAGGGTCGAGACTCATAGATAACATGGCACTTTGACATATATGGCTGGCCCAGGAGAACAACGCAGACATCCAGCGGGCTAACGTCACATAATACCTCATCCTTGAAGGGTTGGATGTCGTATGACAATCAACACTGTTGGCTGACATGGAGATTGTAAGTTTTAAACCTGCGAATTAAAGCAATGCATATAGATTCTTAAGCAATACAGAAATTAATCAATGGCTCATACACAGAGTACACAGAGATTTTCACCATTCGCCATACAATATATACAATGTTTTTAGGTATTCCGTAGATACCAAAACCCTACTACCTTAATCCGGGATTAATTTACAAATCAGCTAAAAATAGAAAAAATCGCTAAAAATAGCAAAAACCGCCCAAATCTAGGTGAAGGGATCGTCAGACGCACACATGCAAAGAATATAACACACACCCAACATTCTCCCACTTGTTGTTTTCTTTGCATCCAGGGGTCCAGGGGATTATATAGTCAACAATCCAGGGCAGTAATGCCCATTGTTACTCTACACCAAGAGAACTTTTATGTGCTCACAGACTTTGTCAATGAATCTGCAACATTCTTCAAAGTGTCAAACTTTTCCAGCAACACCTTCTTTTCCTCAACCATGTCTCTCACAAAGTGATACTGAACATCAATATGCTTTGTCTTTGAATGATAAGCAGGGTTCTTTGCCAGGAATATTGCACTTTGACTTCACAGTCTAATCTCACTGCTTGTTGTACCAACCCAATACCTGAACACAATCTTTGTAACCATACTGCTTCCTTG
>JASDQU010191238.1:0-20119 GCA_032191745.1 Picea mariana
TCTCTCTCTCTCTCTCTCTCTCTCTGTGTGTGTGTTAAGTTCTCAGCTAAGATTAATTTTATTTTAAATTTACTAGATAACAAGAGCATAGATAGGATCACTAAGATAAACACAATCACAATATACACAACATTTATCCTGATAACCTTCATGGGGGAGAAAAACCAGCAAAACTTCCTTAATATAGATATCCAATACAATGCCAAAACACTAGAGAATATCCAACATTGAACATTGTGCCTCTCTCTTCCTTCTTCTCCCAACTACGGCTCTCCAAACTTGCACACTTGATTAGTGAATGAGTGAGTGAGGTACTGAGGCGCTAGCCTACTTTATTTATACTAGTTGGGAGGCATTGGAAAGGTGGCTCTTCACTAGGTAGGGACGAATTCTCTTCTTAGTGGTTAAAACAAATTTAATCAGGCCTGGGGGGTGACTTCTTAATTAGCATAATATATTTAGGTTTTGACCAATCCACAAAAGGGGATCTAGTCAAGTACAATGCCTGACATGATCAATCCACAAAAGGGGATTGATCTAATGAATAATAACTCAATAATAAATAGAATAGTCTTTGCAGTTACAATATTTCAACACTCTCCCTTAACAAGAAGGGTATTCTACAACATCATTGGGAGAGAGAGAGAGAGACGGAAACAACATCAACAACATTTGGAACACTGACTGGTATATCTATAAATCATCAGAAAATTTTCTCATCATCAAAATCATCATCCACAACATGGAGCTGGAATGACATCATCATCATCATCTGCATCAACATCAATTAGTATAACACTAATACATCATCATCATCAATAATGACATCAGCAAAAACAACATCATCATCATCATCATAGAGCCTGAAGCAACAACATCATCACATCACGAAGGTTGGATCAAAAAAATCATCACAGCATGAAGGTTGGAGCAACCACATCATCACAGCATGAAGGCTAGAGAAACAACATCATCACAGCATGAAGGCTGGAGCAACATCATCATCATCATGGAGAAATAGAATGAGGCAGGCTTTACAACATTTTGTGGTACTCTGATAGTCCCTAAGAATCTTCCCAGGAATCATAAGATTCCCTAGGATATAAAATACTAACGTAGCTACCATGTGGTACTCTGACATAACATCCTTACTGGACCTTCAAGATCTGCCCAAAAATCATAAGATTCCCTAGGATTATAAAAATCCTAACAAAGCTACCACTACTGACCACAGCTAGAATATATGTGAACAAGTACTCTGACAGGATATCCTTCCAGACCTTTGAAATCTGTCCAGGGATGATCAGTCCCCTAGGATATAAAATCCTAACTGAGCTACCCATTGTTGGTTAGGATACCATATTATCATCAACATCACTCCCCCCTTTCGAGGAAGGTCCTTTTGGACTATACCAATCTTGTCTCGAAAGTGTTCAAACTTACACACGACAGAGGCTTGGTCAACACATCTGCAACCTGCTCATCTGTGATAACATATTGGAGCTTTATGGCTCCTCTCTACACCATATCATGGATGTAGTGATACCAGATTTCTATGTGTTTTGACTTGTCATGGAACACGGGGTTCTTTGTCATCTTTATGCAGCTTGGGTTATCACATAGAATCACGGTTTCTTTCATCTCCATATCAAATAGACCTATCAACAACTTCTGAATCCATATGGCTTCACAACTGGTGGAACATGTAGCAATGCATTCTGCTTCTTTCATGCTGAGAGCAATACTAGATTGCTTCCTACTATGCCATGAAGTAATGGCTAACCCCAGACTGAAACAACATCCTAAAGTGTTATTTCTTTCAGAAACACTTCCATCCCAATCTAAATCGGTATAACTAATCAGTCTGAAGTCTTGATCTCCATTGTAGTAGAGACCAAATTCCAACGTACCCTTAAGGTATCTCATCACATGTTTTGTAGAAACAAGGTGAACATGTCTGGGCTCTACCAGATACTAACTCAAAGTGTTCACAAAAAAACATATATATGGCCTGGTGTTCGTCAGATACATCAATGATCCAATGATCTATTTTTACAGTGTAGCATCAACCAATTCTGACAAAGTATCAACCAGGAGCTTCAACTTTGTTTCCATGGGTGTGTTCATGGATTTACACTCCAACATATAAAACCTATTCATTATTTCAATTGCATACTTCCCTTAGTTAAGTAAGATCTTCTCTGGGCTCTGCCAAACCTCGAGACCTAAGAAATAGTGCATTAGGCCTAGGCCTTCCATCTCAAATTCTGCAGTGATCTTCTTCTTACAATTAGTGATAAAATTTTCTTCTAAAGTTAAGAATAAGTCATCCACATACAACAATAATATAATTGGCTTCACCATTCATAACCTTGAAGTAAAGGTTAGAATCAACTTTACTCTTGGTGAAACCCAAGCTCGTCAGAAAACTGTCAATTCTTCCATACCAAGCTCTAGGAGCTTGCTTCAACCCATACATGGCCTTCTTCAACCTGTAGACATGAGTCTTTCTATATTCAACTTCAAACCCTTGAGATTGTTCTATATACACTTCTTCAATAACACTATTTAAGAAGGTTGTTTTCACATCCATCTGGTGTAACTTCCACTTCATCTTAGCTGCAAGAGCTATGATGGTTCTGATTGAAGTGTATCCAGCTACAGGAGAAAATGTCTCTTCGTAATCAATTCCTTCCTTTTGAGAAAAACCATGAGCTACAAACCTTGCTTTATATTTCTCAATACTTCAATCAGCATCATGTTTTATCTTGAATGACCATTTGGAAGATACCACATCCTTCCTCTTCGATCTAGGAACTATTTCCCATACATCATTCTTTATAATGGATTGGTATTCTTATTTCATGGCATCTTCCCATTCTTTCTTATGAATGGATTCTTCAAAGAAAGTAGGCTCCTTCTCTAAGAGATCACACATAAAATCCATATAACTGGAGAACGGATTAGGTTTCTTAATGTGTCTCATGGTTACTTTAGGGGCACCATACTTCTCTCCATATTGAATAAGTTCCCCTTCCCAAGATGGATTTCTCTTGTGAGAGATCGTCATCTGGGGAGGTTCTTGAGATTCTATCGTATCATGATATTCATGAATCTCATCATCGGGGGAAACTGTGACTTTCCTCACTGGATCTGCAACTCTGGGAGCTACAGGTTCTTATTCATATACTTCTTCAAGCTGGAATCTCCTTGATTTATTAATGGTTTCATATTCATCAAAGGTTGCATCTCTATTGATCTCAATATGATGGTAACCTGGTATGTAAATTTTGAAGGCCTTAGAGACCTCACAGTATCCAACAAATATTGTTACAGGATAAATGGGTATATGTAGACACTAACAGATCTCCCTAGATCCACCTAGATCTAAAAAAAAACAGGACGGGACATGACTCTTTCTCTAAGTTGCAGTCATTGAATCTACTACCAAGAAGGAATGAGTAACATACCTTTATATCGCTTCCTTAGGTCTCTGTTGTTTCTACTTCACTCCGATGCTTTTGTGAGATCATGTCCAAGACAACACAAACCGACCAAAGTGAATATAGCAAAGTATATTCAATGTCAACCTATGCATATGATCAAGGAGTTATGCAATAAAATAAGAGTGATTTTATGGGAAAGGGACATGTCGCTGTATTATATTAAATGAAAGTAGAATATGCAACCAGATCACCTTGATGTCGCAAGCTTCCTTTGGTTCCAACACACACACTTGCTCTACACTTGCATGAAGAATATCCAGTACAACTTGATAGACAAATAGAGTCTTCAAGCTTCAATCCAAACAAAGTTCTTCACACAATTCTTTCATCAATTCTCCATTCAATCTTGCTTAACCTCTTCCTTGAGAAACCCTTCATTATATAGGAGAAGGAGATATGGTTAAGGGATGAGGATGATCCCACTAAATCTGAGAAGTCAGTAGGATGCCAACCATGCGAATGCCAACTCATTTTCTAGAAGATACTCTTCTATAACCTTCGTAACTTCCTCTTTCTTTTAAGCTTCAAAATAGGTTCGCACCCTACCTATAGAACAGACTGCGAAAACCTCGTAAGCTAGGTATAGGGTTGCCTGCGAGAATCAAGATTATCACACCCTACAACATAGTCATCTTGTGAACTCATCTTAAAAATATGTTTTTTGGAAGAAGACAACAGTCACTTTTCTCAAGAAAAAAGTCCTTATGAGAGCCTAAACACATAACTGTAGAGACATCACCAGAGTGACCAAAATAATATGTAACAGAATGCCCCCCAAATTATGAGGCTAGAACTCGTGACAACCGAAATACTTTGTAAAATGCGTGTGTGTCAGAAACAAGGATCACACCTAATTAGAAACCTGCAAACAATCAAGCATCTACATAATATAATACTAGTTCTAAGGTAGGCATTCCCATGCTCAGACCACAAATGAATGAAATTATAAATGTAGGCCATGGCCACCAATCATACACTGTGGATCCATGTCGCCAAAATACCACATAGCCACCAGGAATACACTGTGTATCTATGTGTTTAGAAGACTTAGATTAGGACATAGCCACGTGACATACAAAGTAGATACATGTTTCAATACAAATCATAAATACTCTAGCGCAGCCTAGGCCAAAAGATAAGACCCAGGGTATTCAATCTCGTTGTCTGAAAAGTACGAATCTAACCATGTTATTACATGTGTCGAAGTCGAACATGGTAGAAACCACTCAATTACTGGTCATTGATGAAAACCGTTAACAAGTGCGAGGGAAATCACCATTAATGTCAATGACTCCCAAGGTACCTAAGTACAATCTGAACAAATATGAATAAATGAGCTGAAGTCGAACATTCGAGACCAATTATATGAATCCACTGTCGAAAGTGAAGAGACCTACCATTAAGGCATGAAGGTTCTAAGGTACTAAATGATTTCTAAGTCTTATTCCCGAATAATGAGTTGGATTCGACAGAAAAAGACTCATCACAGGAGGGCCTTGATGTATCCCCCATCAATGTCATGAAATAAGTAACATATTTTGAGGGCAAGTCAAAGTACGAATATGATTTGAAAACGACACAGGGAAGGCCGACATGGTAAGAATGGACAACTGCAGATGGCCGACTCAATGGAGGGCTTGTTTGGACTGCTCTTGAACATATGAACGACATGACAATGGTATTGGCAGCATTGACTCAAATATGACCTAATATATAACCTTGTAGTAAGTCAAATGAGAGACAAATGGATTTCCCAACCTGGATTCAAATGACGAACAGGGAGTGTCATGTTCAAGAGTGACACTTACTGCCACTAATACAAATATCGAAACATATCCCTTTCTCAAAATTTCCCCCACCATTTCTGGCGAGTACCTCTTTATTTTTACACAAGTTTGAGGAAGATAACATATGCTTGTTGATGTAAGCTCATCCTTCGGATGAGTCCCTCGGAGTATGTTTAACGAACCCTAAGAAGGAGTGGTTTGGTCCCATAAGGTCCTTTCGATGTTTGTTTAACGAGTCCAAAGATAGAAAACTCGGGCATTTTTCATGTTTTGAGAGTCTGAAAAACACTTAAAGAGAAACTCTCACAGTTCCTTTTTCGTAAATTAGTTCGATGAGACCGAAAAAGTGATAAACTATCACCCATCAAACATTTTCTTCAAACACTTTTACGAGCATGAAAAGAACAAGATCGCTCGGCAATCTTTTCGTTTTATGGAGCATGAAAAGAGATTAAAGGATACTCCCTTGTTTTCGTCGTTTTCGTGTTACCATAATGAGTACGAAAAGACGACAAAAGTATACTCGGTTACGTTCTCATGTATTTTCAAGCGCGAGAACGAACGAAGACTGAGCTCGAGGTTTTCCTTACAAAATCCTAAAAAGGTACTTGTTCATGTGACGAATATAAAAAAGAGAAAAAATGCCCGTATATTGTTGTTTGGACTTCTAGGTCAGCTATCTGCAAAAAACCATACTCAAAAAACCATTAGGGTATTAGGTTTTTAGACAAAAGTAATAAAAATAACATAAAAATCAATGAAAAATAGTAAAAAGGTGAATAAATATGGGTAAAAAGGGTTTTTTACCATTTCATTGTTACTTTGCCAAAAACTTGTCCAACACACCTCCTTTTTTTCCTCAAATTTCATCGGTCGATCGTGGGAGCTACAAGTTATCACTAAGCAAACGGTTCTAGCCAACGAGGTAATCTCTTGATTTTTCAACTTTTCCATGGTTTACTTTTTATTTTTATTGGCAATTTTAGAGTTTTGAGTCCATTTTAGGGTCGGTAGGTGCGCTCAAGAATTCTCGCAGGTGGGCCATTCGGGACCTATGAGAATCTAATATTTTCACAGATGGGCTTCAGTGCACCTGCAATAATATTGCATTGTGCAAAAGCTTCACCTGTGAGGGCCGAAAAATAGATTTTTGTGTGTGGTTTTGCTCAATAAAAATTTGTTCAAGAGGTTAAAATGAGTTCCTAACTTCCTTATCATGACTCCATTGCAGGTATTGATCATCACGATGTTGGAATGGAGGGAAAGGGAACACAATGAGGATGATGCCATTGCCAAAAATGATCCGCGTATAGTTGTTGCTCTCCGAAAATGTGGGGTCTTAAATTGTTTTAAGATCCCGGGCATGAGAGCCCAACTCAGATTGTTAGAGTACCTGGTCCACATGTGGGATGTGGACCAACAGGTATTTCATGTAGGGTTCCACATGCTTTCTCTAGATATCAAGGATATCTATTTGAGGATATCTATTTTCTGACGGGGTTGTCACAACGTGGATCTCATGTGACTTTGACTAGAGGTAGGGGTGGTGGACTTTCTATGAGCGAGTATGTTCGCCGACATTGTGTTCCTGAGGCAGAGAGAAGCAAGGGTAAGGTTTCCATTTAGGGGGTCCAATATTTGACCCTACGGACTATCTTGTTTACCATTGCACACATGGCTGGGAGTACAGCTCCGCACATGGCTCTCCAGAGCTATTTCCAACACGTAATAGAGTGCACAAAGCCCTGGGTTTTTAACTGGTCGGATGCATTTTTCTGCAACATGAAAAGGAAATTGACCAAGTGTAGAAGGGGCGACATAAAGCAATTCGGGTACGGGTCGATTTTGGTGTCTTTCTTCCTTGAGAGGGTCCCATTGCTACGACTACAGGTAGATTCGGGTTTACCGGCTCCACAGGATCTGAGGATGCTGAGGTGGTGTAACCTCATGGCTCGTCACATAGCAGGTCCTATAATCAAATATAATGATTCATTTTTTGATTGGTTGAGGCCCCAGATGCTAATGATCGATGACTACGCATATGCCGGTTTGGATTTCCGAGGAGATCCGAATTTGGTCCTACCTAAGGATGATCAGTGGGGTGACTTAGGTGAGAAGTACACATTTTGTTCTTTTTAAATTTTCTTGCAAATTTTATTATATAAAATGTTTTTATATTTTCGATCCTAATCAAAAAAAAAATTGACAACACAGATGTGGGGCCATATCAAATGCCAGGGACATCTCCCATTCAGAGGCGGGGAGAATTAGCTCCAGTGGCAAGAGGGATGCTGAGGACTACGAGGCGATTGAACAGAACTTAGAGGGACTGACTGCAGATGTCCCGGACATCACTATTGGAGAGATCCTGAGACGTTATTAGCGCCATACTGTGGGTGTGTCTGAGTCTCTCAGTTGACTGCTCTGTAGGGTAGCCTGAGCAGTTGTATGTTATCGTGAGTGTCATCCGTGATGCTATTTTGTGGAAGTTATGTGCTTCATATTTTGAGATTTTGATCTTTGGACATAAACTTTTTGTAAAAAAAATTTATCGTTATATACATATATACGGCTTCTATCGGCTTATTTTGTGTTGTATAATACATGTGATGTGTGATTGGTTCATAAATGTCCCAAATGTATGTCTAACACATAATTAGCTAAAGCATCAGTCAATATATTTAGACATCTAGGAATGTGTTGATATTTGATATAATCAAAATAACGTTCCAAGAGGCGAATTCGTAAATATACCCATAATAAAGTAGGACTTCGGATAGCATAGACATTACTTAATTGTAGTACTACTAGCTATGAATCGAGTTGTATAACCAGGTGGCAGATACCAAGCGAAAAAGAATCAATCAACAATTCGATGACGGTGCTATATTCTGCGATATTATTGGTCGCACGACTAAGGAAAACACCTCATAGATTGATGAGTTCGTTTGTAGGTACGTAAATTTCCCATGCAACAGAAGCTAAGTTCTGAGTTCTAGGACTAGTGCCATCGGTGAAGCCAATGTGGGGTAGCGAAGACTTCGACATCTGGAAACCAAGTTCAACGCAAGGTAAGCGGTCGAGGGAATAAAACAAATAACGAAAAAGCACACTAAAGTAACACACAAAAAGTATGATACAATAAAACACAAGCACTCATGCACAGATGATCTAAGCATAGTACTTCTTTAAGTAAATCCCATTTCTGGGTTCACTCAAAGGGATACCATCATAGTCCACTAACTCATAGGCTCTTTTTTCCAACACCCGTCTGACGATATAAGGACCTCACCACATAGCCTCAAATTTTTCGACTCCTAGAAAATCTCGATCGTGTTCATAAAGGAGAACTAGATCTCCTTCATAGAACATGCATGGTTTGACATGTTTATCATATTGAGCTTTGACGCGTTTCTTCTAGGTTTCTATAATTAGGGTGGCATCATGACGGGTTTCGTCTAGTTGCATAAGATACAATAGACGTTCTTCTTTAGCCGAAGTGTTTGGGAGAAGTTCAACGGTGATCTTTAGATATGGTATCTCACATTCAATCAGCAAGATGGATTCTATACCATAAACTAACTGGAAAGGTGAAAACCCGGTAGCAAACTTGACAGATGTCTGGTAAGCCCACAATGCCGAAAACAACATCGTGTGCCAACTAGTTTTGTGAATCCCTATCATTCATCGAAGCATGGTAATTAGGACTTTGTTTATTTCTTCAACCTGGCCATTGGCCTGTGGGTAATAGGGTGTTGAGTTTTCATGGAAAAGACCCAACTTTTCGGTGAGTTCAGACATCATAAAGTTTCTAAACTGGCTACCGTGATCAGTAACGATATCTTGAGGAACACCAAACCGAGCAATGATGTGATTGAATATGAATAGTGTTGCAGTCTTTCCGATATTGTCGAATGTTGGCATCGCCTCAACCCATTTCATAAAATAATCTATGGCTACAATAATGTATCCATGCCCCCCGGCTGAGTGAGGCTGATATGTCATGAAATCGATACCCCATTTCACAAAAGGTCCAACGAAGACTACAAGGTGTAGAGGAGCAGGGCATGATCATATTTTATTGTTGTAGGTTTGGCAAGCGTAGCATTTTTGGACAGCAATAATACAATCATTGAATAAAGAAGGCCAAAAATACCTAGCTCGTAAGATCTTCTAGGCAGTAGCATACCCAGACATGTGACCACCACATGCTCCAGAATGGCAGTCATTCAGGAATTTCTCAGCTTCGTCAAATGTGAGGCAGCATCAAAAAACGGATTCAATCCCATGACGATAAAGAGTATCACCAAGGATAATATACTAACGGGATTGGTAGTGTATGCAACGGTGGTCAGTGCTAGACAAATTGGGTCAGAAAGTCTGGGTCTGGAGATATATGATGATATCCCCATACCAAAGGTCATCGGAACTGATCAAAAAAAGGGATTCATCGGGTAATGAATCCTCTGCTACATTTTTCGTCTCAGAACAGGGAAGGTCGCATATCAATTCAGCAAACATCAAGGATTTCTTGGACTTAGTGCGTTCAAATTCTAAGTCAAACTCCTGGAGTATTACGATCCATTTGGAGTATTTTCCCTCTAGTAATTGGCGTGTAAGAATGTGGTGCATAGGGTTGCAGTTGGAAATCACAGTAGTCTTGTGTAAAAGGATATAGTGTCGGAAACGTTGAACAGCTTGGACGGTGGCCAAGGCCAGTTTTTCAACATGTAAATATTTGGTTTCGGTAATCGTGAGACTTTGAATTAAATAATAAATGATATGTTCATCATGAGAATCATCCTCCTGGACTAGAACCATAGAAATGGTAGAGTCTGAGGCGGTAAGATATAGGAAATAATCTCGATTGTGATCGGGTGGGAAAAGTAGTGGGGTACGAGTTAAGGTTAGTTTTAAAGCATCAAAAGCTTTGTTGGCAATGGTATCCCATACAAATTTAGAACCTTTCTTGAGCAGTCAATTAAAACCAAGAGTTAACTCAGCATAGTTCGCGATGAAACGACGTAGAAAGTTTGTCTTCCCTTGCAAACTTTGTAGCTGACGAAGTGAGGAAGGAGGAGGGAGATTGAGAATCGCCTCGACCTTCAAAGGATCTACAATGATCCCTTGACGTGAGATAATAAAGCCTATAAGTCGGTTGGATTCTACACAAAAAACACATTTGTGGGGATTCAAGCGTATATGGTAAAACCGACAACGAAGGAAAATGGAGTGGAGGTGTGTTGGATGATCTACACGGTGCATGGAATGAGCTGGTAAGTCATTGAGATATGGTTGCACAATGTGCTTTATATCATGAAAGGCATAAGACATAGCAGGTTGAAAATTTGCGTCGACATTCTTTAAACCAAAGGGAAGTTTCCGGTAGGTGAAAGTGCCCCAAGGACAAATAAAAGAGGTCTTGTGTTGGTCTGCGGGTACAATATTAATTTGATTATATCTGGAGAAACCATCCATCAAAGAGAAGATTTCAATTTCGGCACAATTGTCGATGATATGGTCAACGAAGGGCGTAGGAAAGTTGTCTTTAGGACAAGATTTATTAATGTCTCTATAATAAACACACACATGGATCGTACCTTGTTTCTTGTTAACCGGAACAAGATTGGAAACCCAGATAGTTAGAGCCACAGGGTAAATAAAGCCAGCTTTGAGAAGTTTCTCAACTTCAAGCTTGATAGCGGCTGCTTTACGTGGGTGGACCGGATGAAGTCATTTCCAGACAGGTTTAGCACCCAGGTATGTCTTAATCTCGTGTACAACAATGTCAGGGTCAATACCTGGCATTTCTTCATAGCTACATGCGAAGACGTCACGAAATTCTTAGAAAAGAGACTTGTAGGTAACAAATTCGTCATGGGAACACGAAGCTATGATACGCACATTTTCGAAAACTCCAGGTTTGATGGATATGTCAAGGGGGATGGTGGGTGAGATATTACTTAAGTTCCCTTCGTAGAACATATGGTCAACGGGGTCGAGATCCGTTGGTAACTCTCAATGGTGTGTTGTTCCAGGAAGAGGATGGAACGATGATGTCCATCATCCCAAGGGGTATCTTCCATGGACATAACAGACATAATCATCTCATCTGGAGGAAAAATGATGCAGAATGGATTCAGAGATAAATCACCAAGAGAGGGGGTAGAAGGGGTTTCCGATTGAATGTCTTGATAATCAGATTCGATCGGACTCAAAGAAATTTGGTCGCCATAACAAAGATAATCATCAGGGTTGGGTACTATCCACGGGTCGTAAGATACAGGGGTTTCTTGAATAGAGGTGGAAATCATATTGATCGAGGCGATGAATGGATGTGGAACATCGGGTGGTGGAATGGGAAAAGTACCCATCAAAGAGGAATCTTTAAGAAGACTGACACAGACATTCTCATATCCAGGGGGTGTTTTTGCAATGAAAGGTATGTTTTCAATACGTGCATCGGAGTGAAAGAAGGCCAATTGGTCCATCGTAATTACTTTTCCTTGATGTGGGAAACGTATGACATGGAAAAGAGTGGACACAACTGCACGCATGGAATCGATCCAGCTACAACCAAGTAGAAGGTTGTATTCGAGAGGAGCGTCAAAGACCTCCACTTCAACGTTGATCGTTTGGCCTTCTAACGTAATAGGCAACGAAGGGAGGACACCATAAGGCTTAAAACCAAAGCCATTGAAGGATTTGAGCATGTTGTGGGATTCGGTTAAAGGAGGAGAGCTGATGGCTTTCTAGCAGGTAATAGACATGACACACGTCGAAGCACCCTCATCAATAATTGTTCTACAAATGTTCTTGTCGGAGACAATAACTTGTATTTGGAATGCGAGTTGAGGGGGTAACCTTGGAATGTGATCTTCCAAGTCAAAAATTATTAAATTTGTATCAGTAGGGTCAATTCCACCAATAGCTTTCAACAGTTCCTTCCGTTGTATAGGAAAACTCTGAAGGACTTCGAGGGTTGACATCGTGGATGGTGCTTGGGCCAGATCTTCGACAATACTGTAGTTCTGGGCAGCACGTGCATGAGGATTGAAAGCAGATTTTCAGAAAACACCCTTTGGGGGAGGGCGAAGAATTGTATCTAGGCTCGGTCATTCGAGCTGAAGAGGACCGTTGGTAGGTGGATTCATGGGAGATGGTTGGACCAACAAAGGAGGTATTTCATCAACCTTCTCTTTGGAGGAAGAATAATCTTTGGCTCTAGTGGTAAGTGTGATGTCATTCTTCTTTGAATCACCCATACACATTAAGACATAGGATGTAGTGGAGGGGGAAGGTTGGTCATGAATGACCAATTGGGCCTGTTGTTGAGAAGGGAAGGGTTGTGACAACACGGCTGGAGTAGGCGGTTTCAGGGTCCCTTGAAGGAACTTAGTAACCTTGGCTCGTCTTGGACAATCCTTAGTGTGGTGATCATCACCACAGATAAGACAAGGGTATCGGGGTTTGCGCTTATCCTTATCGTCAACAGGTTGTGTTTTGGTCTTCTCAGATTGCGGATTATTTTTATCCTCCTTGTTCTTACCCTTCCCTTTTTTGGATTTATTTTTTCCAGCGGGGGTAGATTGAACAAAGTTAACCTCAGAAGTTTTGTCAGTGGGAGGGGTAGGAGACGGAGCATTTTGAACATTAGAAGCAACAGATTTGGGGTTGTTGCTAGAGGCTTGGACGGAATGGGGTTGGGCATGGAAAGTGCCAATCACACCGTCAGCTGCATGAGAAGCAGCAGGAGTAGTTGAAGTAGCAGAAGTAGAAGGACAAGGTGCGTCAGGGAGTAAGTCATAAAGAGTACCTGTTTGTGAGTAAATGAGGTTGAGGTATTGAGTACGACTGATTGTTTGTTCTTCTGTGACAAATCCACCCATTTCTATGTCACGAGCGATGTCATTCATGAATGATTTCGTGAACCACTCTGCCAGCAACTGATCGGGAAGTTCGAGTTTGATGAGACGTCATCTCCATCACCACTCATGAATGTGATCAGAGATATGATTGGTTTTGGTTTGTTTGAAAGAACTCAAAATTTCAGTTCCCATTTTGTAATGGATCAGTAACTGGTAGTGGGTGAGGAAAGCCATAACGAGGGTGTTGAAGTCAGTGAAGAAGCCTCATGGTAATTCTATATACCACTTCACAGCGGAACCTGTGAGAGTTCGTTGAAAAAGGCGTAAACGAATAGAGTCATCCATAAAAAAATTGGATGAACACCAAAGGTGAAAAGTCATTACATGATTGTTCGGGTTCTCTCCTGGTTTACCATCGAATTTAGGGATGTCGGATGGTAGTTTGGCCTCTATCGCGGGCCATTGAGGAGAGTGATGGCTAAGATCATTTAAAATTCTCGATAGATCAGGGAGGTCCAGGGTGGCTAAGAAGGGTAACTATCTATTCACGTGTGGGTATTGGTGACTTTGGGGAGGGAGCCCCGTAGGTATACCAGTAGGACCATAAGCAGTTTTCATATAAGGCGAAGATCCGGGCAGATTCGGTTTTTGGTGTGGAGGCAGGTAATTTATAGGGTTGTATTGGTTGGGGTTGTTTCCTTGAACAGGGATGTGGAGTTGAGCGTTTGAGCCCCAAATAGGATTGGACGTACCTGGATATGGTTGGCCTATACTAGGGGGTATGAAGGAGCTAGCTTGAGGTTGTTTCTCCCCAATCGAGTGAGGATTATTTTGGATCAGATAGTTCCAATATTGGGTCAAGGATGGAGGTATGTTTTTTCCATAGGGTGGGGTAGGTGGGGTTTTCCCTTCGATCGGGGGTTGCGTCTGAATTGGGATTTGTCCTGCAAAAGGGGATTGGGTTTGGCCTCCTTGGTGAAATTGTCCATCGACAGGAATTTGGTAATTAGGTGTGAAAGACGGGATGGTGCCACCAGGGTTGGTGCCTCCGATAGAGGATGGAAGAGGTCCTCTAAAAGGGAGTCGAGGAAGTGTCGGAATGAAACCAGGAACAAGATGGTGCCCAGAAGGAGTGGAAATGTCAGGAGTCCCGAATGAGATTTTTGTAGGAGCGGGAATAGAAGAATTCAACGCATGATATCCAGGGGGAAGTGTTGGGGTGAATCTAGGCGAAAGAGGCATGCCAATGGGATTGGCTAGCCACCGTAATCCCAATGCGAGGAAATGTAGTATCTGGGACCATTGTGTAATGGACCGTTTGTAGGGGGATAGTCAAGATGTGGTCAGTTGGTGGAGCGTCTGAACCAAAAAAATAATAGGTAGTAGTAAAAGGTATTGCGTCTGGATCGGGAGTTTCGGGCAGCTCAGGTGTGACAGTGATATCAACACCTGCTCCTGAGCCAAAGAGATCTCGTCTAAAAATGCCAGTAGTCCAAAAAGGATCTTGACCCTCAGGTCCTATGAAAGGTCTGGTTGGTAATCCAGAAGACTCAACAATTATTTCTCTAGAAGAATTCACTCGAACAATACGTCTCACAAATTCGGGAGGAAGTCGGAAGTCCTCTCGAGAATTGGTAATTCGAAACCGTTCTAAAGAGTTAGTTCTTTCCACTTGTGGAGTGGAAATGTCTTGGACTTCACTTTGTTGAGGAGAGCCCTCCGGTGAGTTGGTAGGAAAGGGTTGAGAACCTTCCATATCTTTTGGGGGTAGGTGCTTCATTCTACGTGAACGGTATGGAGGGTCAATTGTGATCGAGTTAAAATCTTATGAAAAAAAATTCTATGGCCAACTTGGGTAAACAAACAACACGTGCTAGTAAAATCTAGGAATCAAAACCAAGAAAACAAGACCTTCCAATTTTGAAGTCACTAGTTGGTGATAAAATCCAACGTTGCGACGACAAGACAAGAAGGGGCTGGGCTAGGGTGGAAAAGTTACGTTGACGACCTGCTTAACGGACTTACACCCTGGTGCAAGCTCCCACACATAATCATGGGTATACCCTTCAAGGAACCCGAGTGAGTCTGGCCAATGTCGAAGCCAAAAATAGGGATGGAGCTAAGAAAAGGTAAGAAACTAAAGAAAAAACAATACTCAATAAACGCCCAAATCAAATCTTTCAATGGAGATAAAAATAAAAATCGACAAGAAAAAGTTTCTTGAAATGTACACGGACAAAGAACTTTTCTAAGAAGCAAGCAATCTAAAGAAATAATAATCCCAACTTTAAAACTGATCAAAGACTTTTGACCAAACAAGCACTCAAATCTCAGAATCCGAGATTATACTCTTGTTGGTAAAAGGTTGAGAAGTAAAAACTAGGAAAAAGATTAAGAAGAGTTTTCGATCTCCGAAAACTAATCGACCGCAAGATTTGAAGTCAAGAAATAGTCAAACACTGGAAAAAGAAGTTCTTCCCAGATGAACAAACAAATCTGGGCATCAAAAAAGACAAGAAGACTTTATCCAAAACTTTTATAAATGGTTTCGCAGCCTAGTAGTGGAGTACAGTGCGAGAATGAGGCATTCTCGCAGTCTGGACACTGGTAGGGTACGAGGATGTCACACTGGAATGAACAGTGGGGTGAGAAAATGAAAGATTCTCGCAGGCTACAGAGAGGTACAGTGCGAGAAGGTTTGTAAATTATGAAAATTTGGAAAAGGGACAAAAATTTTGAGTGAACTTCTAGGTCCAGAAAGTCTATAAGGGTCTCCTACAGACTCAGAGACTGGTTGGCAATGAAATAGGTAGAACAAGAGAAAATGACCAACAAAAGACAACAAAAATGAGTTGTATCCCTAGTGGAGTCACCAATTTTGTTACAGGATAAATCGGTATATGTAGAGACTAACAAATCTCCCTAGGTCCACCTGGATCTATAACAAAACAAGACAGCACATGAATCTTTCTCTAAGTTGCAGTCATTAAGTCTACTACCAAGAAGGAATGAGTGACATACCTTTATATCTCTTCCTTAGGTCTCTCTTGTTCCTACTTCGTTCCAGTGCACTTGTGAGATCAGGTCCAAGACAACACAAACCGATCAAAGTGAAGATAGCAAAGTATATTCAATGTCAACCTATGCATATGATCAAGGAGTTATGCAATAAAATAAGAGTGATTTTATGGGAAAGGGACATGTCGCTGTATTATATTAAATGAAAGTAGAAGATGCAACCAGATCACCTTGATGTCACAAGCTTCCTTTCAGTGGTCCTTGGTTCCAACACACACACTTTCTCTACACTTGCATGAAGAAGATCCAGTACAACTTGATAGACAAATAGAGTCTTCAAGCTTCAATCCAAACAGAGTTCTTCACACAATTCTTTCATCAATTCTCCATTCAATCTTGCTTAACCTCTTCCTTGAGAAACCCTTCATTATATAGGAGAAGGAGAGATGGTTTAAGGGATGAGGATGATCCCATTAAATCTCAGAAGTCAATAGGATGCCAACCATGTGAATGCCAACTCATTTTCTATAATATACTCTTCTAGAACCTTCGTAACTACCTCTTCCTTTTAACCTTCAAAACAGGTTCGCACCCTACCTATAGAGCAGACTGTGAACACCTCGCAGGCTAGGTATAGGGTTGCCTGTGAGAATCAATATTCTCGCACCCTACAACATAGTTAGCTTGCGAACTCATCTTAAAAATATGTTGTGGAAGAAGACAGCAATCACTTTTCTCAGGCAAAAATTCCTTATGAGAGCCTGAACGCATAACTGTAGAGACATCACCAGAGTGACCAAAATAATGTGTAACAAATATTCCCTTCTTTCCTGAAGGGTCTAGCTTGGTTCTCTTCTCTTTTGGAATGTGTATAAATATTGGACAGCCAAATATTTTTAGATGGCTTACTTATGGATTATTTCCGAAGAACATCTATTTGGGGGTTTTGAACCCAAGTACACTATGGGATAATCGGATTTGTACATACACTGTTTTTCTTGTTGCTTCTTCCCATAAGTGCATTCGAAGATATTGATCGTGGATCATGGTCTTTGTTGCTTCCATTATAGTTTTATTCTTTCTTTCTACTACACCATTTTGTTGAGGATTTTAGGGAGTGGTGAACTCCCTCTTAATCCTTGCATCTCTACAAAATCTTACAAAATCATTTGAGGTGTATTCTCCTCCATTATATGTCCTGAGTGTCTTGATCTTTCTTTCTGAAATATTCTCTGTCAAGGCTTTGAATTCCTTGAATTTACCAAACACTTCATCTTTTGATTTTAAAAAGTAAACCCAAGTTTTGTGAGAATAATCATCAATGAATGACACATAGTATACATACCCATTAAGAGAGGTCGATGGCATTGGGCCACAAACAACTGAGTGGTTGAGTTCCAAGACTCCTTCTTCTTTACTCTCTCTCTCTTCAGAAGAGGATTATTTATGTTTTTTCTTTGTGCACATCCCTTTCACACACTTTCATGATCAACTTTAAATTTTGGTAGACCTGTGACTACCTTTCTCACATATAGTAATGCCTTGTAGTTGATGTGAGATAGTATTCTATGCCAAAATTCACATGTACTTTCAATGGAATAAGTTAGGGTTGCAACTGGGTGACCTTTCAACTTATACAAACCACCTTCTTCTATTCCAATAACAATTGAATATTCTATGGTTTTTCCTTTAGGACACATAACAACTTCTCCATCTATGAAAGCAACTTTGAAGCCTTTCTTATATAAAGCTGAGATAGAAAGTAAGTTCTTTGTCAAACCTAGTACATATAGTACATACTTCATATTCATTGGGGTTCCTTAATCAAGTTTGTAATTTGACTCTCCCACACCTTTGATAGGGTATTGATAATCATCTCCAAGTGTAACTTTTTGGGGAAAGTTCTTTTATGTAAGGCTAGAGAGAATGTCTCTTTGACCTGTCATGTGCTTGGAAGCACCACTATCTATGAGCCAAGTATCCTCACCAGGTGACACTGATCTTGAGAGGGCAGAAATTAAGACATAGTATTCAATTTGTTCTGTAATCATGTTTGTGGGTGGCTCTTCATCTTCAACTATATGGGCATGGTGCCTTTTTTTTCTCTTGTATTCTTCTCTTCTAGCTGGACAATTTTTGGCAATATGTCCCATCTTATCACAATGGTAGCATTGATAAGAGGAGAAATATCTTTCTCTTCTTTGACCTTTCTGAAACTTCTGGAATCTGTTTGGAGGGTGAGATTATTTATGTTGATGAGTCTCCTTCTGGAAGTGAGACCTATTCTTTCCTCCTTTAGCATGAGAAGCTAGGGCTTGATATTCATCTCTTGATAGTACTACCTCTCGGTTAGCTACTCTTGCTTCTTCTTGAACACATTCTTCCCAAAGACTGTCAAATTGTAGTTTTCCCTTTCTAGCACAAATAGTTTGGATGAATGCATCCCAAGGTATTATGAGACCATTAAGAGCTTTCATTATGAGTTCATATTCATACAGAGTATCTCCAATTGCTTCTATTTGTTCCTTGAATTGAGATATTCTAGAGATATATTCATGGATTGTTTCTCCTTTCTGCATCTTTGTATTCTTGAGTTGAGTTCTAAAGTTAATCTTTCAGTTAATGTTATTTCCTTAATACATTATGGTTAGGGAATCAAAAATTTATTTTGTATTTTTCTTTGAATCCACTTGAGGGATCAAGTGATCTTTAATCAAGTCTACAATGATTCTTTTGGCCCTAACCATGTCCTTCTGGTGTTTTGCTTTAGTTGTAGCATCGGTAGGTTCTGGTACATATTATTTAATGAATATTCATAGGTTATTTTCTTCAAGAATGAGTGCAATCCTATACTTCCAATCACGGAATTTATCCACACCTTATAGCTTGTCAACAAGCTTGGTGTTTGCAGACATCTTGACCTAGAGCTGGGAAAATGACCAAAAAATGAAAGTGCTCAGAAATTAAATTTGAACTTACCAGGAGGTACGCTTGGCTGAGGCAAGTAGGATGGTGCAGTCAGATTTCAAAAAATCTAAATTTTTCTCTTTCAAATTTGACCTACGGAAATATGGACTGGTACTTCTGGTACTGGTTTTGGTTTTCTGGTTTTCTATTTTTCTGGTACCAGTAAAAACCAAGGTTTCACTTTTCGGGAATTCTTTCCACTAGAAAATTATGCTCAAGCTGCAAATGAGTTCGCTAAGCTAGGGCACACTTCCTTGATGATTTTTAGGATGAAATTCCTCTTCAACAAAAGCCCTAATTTTCTTGTGTTACAACAGTGACTTTTTTTCTTATCTAGTGAAAGGTGCTCTCTTCGGCTTATCTCGGCTACCATGTTTTTTTAGATATTATTAAGTTTCTTTTCAATTTACTATATAACGATAGAATAGATAGGATCACTGAGAGAAACACAATCACAAGATACACAACATTTATCCTAGAAAACCCTCATGGGGGAGAAAACCCAGCAAAACTTCCTTAATATAGATAGCCAATACAATGCCACGAAAATAAACCAAAACACTAGAGAATATCCAACACTGAGAAATGTGCCTCTCTCTTCCTTCTTCTCCCAATTGCATCTCTCCAAACTTGTGCACTTTATGAGTGAATGAGTGAGTGAGATAATGAGGTGCTAGCCTCCTTTATTTATACTAGCTTCCAGGCATTGGAAACGTGTATCTTCATTGGGCATGGTCGACTTCTCTTCTTAGTGGTTAAAACCACTTTAATTAGGCCTAGGGGGCGACTTCTTAATTACAATAATATATTTAGGGTTTGAACAATCCACAAAAGGGGATTGATCTAATGAATAATAACTTAATAATAAATAGAATACTCTTTGCAGTTACAATATTTCAACAGTCTCTCTCCCCCCGTCCTCTCTCACTCTTTACCCCTCCCCTGAAGCCTCTCTCTCCCTCTCCCTCTCCCT
>JASDQU010191239.1:2660-14837 GCA_032191745.1 Picea mariana
TGACAGTACAGGAAATGGCTCGAACAATGCTAATGGATTCCAAATTGACAGATATATTTTGGACACAGGCAATGCATACAGCAGTTCACATTCAAAATAGAGTAATGCTCAAAAACAACACTGATAAAACTCCCTACAAGCTATGGAAAGGAAGACCAGCAAATGTGAAGCACTTAAGAGTTTTTGGAAGTAAATGCTACATCAGAAGAGAAGATGGCAGAATGGGAAAGTTTGACTCTTGTGTGGACAAAGGAGTACTTGTTGGTTACTCAAGTACAAGGAAAGAATACAAGTGTTACAATCTAATATTGAACAAAGTTGTGGAAAGCATCAACGTAACAATTGATGAAACAGGCAAACCAGAATCAAAGGAAGAAGAAAACAAATCAATGGAACAACTTTTCAAAGAAGAAGAAGCAGAAAAAGAAGTAGAAGAGGAAGATGAAGAGAATCTGATAGAAGAAGAAGAGAAAGTTCAACAAGTGTCTCCAAATACACCTAGTAAACGAGTACAGAAGAATCATCCTTCAGATCAAATTATCGGGAACAAAGATGCAAGAGTTGAGACTAGAAGAAGAATCTGTTCACTAGAACAAACACACCTGGCATTCTTATCTATAATTGAACCAAGCCGTTTGAAAGAAGCCAGCAAGGATGAATTTTGGAATAAGGCCATGGATGAAGAATTGGATCAAATAGAGAAAAATGACACTTGAGAATTGGTTCCAAGACCAAAGAATAAGAATGTGATCGACACAAAATGGGTTTTCAAGAATATATTGAATGAAGATGGACAGGTTACAAGGAACAAAGATAGATTGGTATGTAAAGGATATGCACACATTGAAGGAATCAACTTTGAAGAGACATTTGCCCCAGTTGCCAAAATGGAAGCACTCTGTTTTCTTTTACCTTATGCATGATCCAAAAATGTTAAAGTATATCAGATGGATGTAAAATCAGTTTTTCTAAATGGGGAACTTGAAGAATAAGTCTACATTGAACAACCAGAAGGATTTCAGTTGTCAGAGAACACAGATTATGTGTGTAAATTAAATAAGACCTTATATGGTCTAAAACAGGCTCCTAGAGCATGGTACTCTAGACTGGATAAGTATCTACAGCAGGTAGGGTTCAGAAAAGGAAGTGCAAACAACAACCTCTACATCAAGATAAGTCAAGGTAATATTTTATTAATTGAACTTTATTTTTGGTAGTGATGATGACAGGTTAAGCCAGAAATTTGCAAAAGATATGCAGAATGAATTTGAAATGTCATTACTTGGATAAATATCCTTCTTTATGGGACTTCAGATACGTCAAAGAAACCAAGGAATTTTTATTTCTCAAACCAAGTATATCATAGAGATGCTAAAGAGGTTAGGAGTGGAAGATTGCAAACCAGTTATCACTCCCATGCAAACCAGTTGTAAGTTGAGAAAAAATGATGATTTGAAGTATACAGATCAAAGGAAATACAGGTCAATGATTGGCAGCCTACTATATGTGATAGCATCCAAACCAAATGTAATGCAGGCAGTTGGACAGGTGGCACGATCTCAAGCAACACCAAAGGAATCACATGTATTAGCAGTAAAGAGGATTTTCAGAAATCTCAAAGGAACAGTAGAGTTTGGATTATGGTATCCAAAAGGAAAAGATCTATCACTTATTGCCTGCACAGATGTAGATTGGGCAGGTTGTATTGATGACTGACGAAGCACCAATAGAGTAGCATTCTACTTAGGTGAGTGTTTGGTATCATGGGTAAGCAAGAAACAATCATCAGTATCTTTATCTACAGCTGAGGCAGAGTATATTACAACATCATCATGTTGTACACAGGTTCTTTGGATGAAACAAACTCTGACAGATATACAGGTTGAGTATGATGAGCCCATTCCAATATATTTTGATAATACAAGTGCCATCAGTATCTTGAAGAACCTGGTGATACACTCCAAGATGAAGCACATTCCAACCAAGTATCGCTTTCTACGGGAGCAGGTTGTAGAAAAGAACATTAGAGTTGAGTATGTGGGCACAAAAGAACAAGTGGTAGACATCTTCACAAAACCACTTCCACGAGAATCCTTTAAATATCTTCACCAGAGACTTGGAGTTATTTCTACTCCAAAATGAATGCTTTTTGAATGCTTATCTTATATGTCTTAGATTTACATGAGGAATCACCATAAGAGGATAGTTCAGTGAGGGGGAGCAACCTCGGATGTAAAGATACATTTTCCATTGATGAAAAAGGGGGAGAGATTTATCAAATGTAGAGGATAGAGACATAGGACAAAGGCATGGTTCCAGGGGGAGTAGATTTATCAGATGTAGAGGACAGAGACAGAGGACAAAGGCATGGTTTCAGGGGGAGAATATTTATCAGACATAGAGGATGGAGGCATGGTTCCAAGGGGAGCATGAGTGATATGTTTTCAGTATTGCATCAGAGTGTTGCCATCAATGATAAAGGGGGATATTGTTTATTAAAGTTGGTTGTCATCGATGTCAACCCTTGAAGAAATCCTTGTGGCACAAGGTTTGGGTAATGGACCCAAGATTGTTTGATGTAAAGATGACTCATTGTTGTCTTGTCATGGTTGATAAGAAGTAAAAATGGATGAACTCCAAAGTGGTCCCCTTATGGTGAAAGCCCTCATGGGAAGACGCTTTGCGGAGTGAGAGAACCCATGCTTATTTGAGGAATAATGAGATGAAGGACAATGAATTTTTGAGTGAAACTATCCTATATGGATAGTGCTTGTCATGTCATTTCTGATGGTATGTGGAACGTCACATGAATCCTCATGGTTAGAGAGTTATGACAATATGAAGTTGGAGAACCCTCATGAGTCTTATAGAAGCCCCCAAGAGTCAAAGTGTTTTGCAAAAAGAAATTATTTTAAATGAAGAAGCCCTAAAATAAGGAAAGTGTAAGGCTACATGAAGATATAAATAAGAGACAAAGATCACTCATAAAAACACACTTGTACATATTGTATATCTATTTTCTTGTGTAAAGCTTCTTGTAAATACTTGTGGATACATATGAAGTGGCGAACGTCTGAGGTAGCACGAAGGGTTGATGACGAAATTCTCGGATTCACAAAAAACCCTATTTTCTTAGGCGTACATGGGTTGTCTGTGTATAGGGTGAGTACACGTACGCGGGTTGGCTATGTATAGGGTGCGTACATACACGATCTGGATGTGTATAGGGTACATACACGTATGAGGGATATCTGTGTATAGGGTGAGTATGTACGTGGGCTGGTTGTGTATAGGGTGAGTACATGTTGATAAAGCCATGAAACTTGAGAAGATGAAGGTGCAGAGGTTCTAGATTCCGAGATCAAGCTCCCAGGAAGGTCTAGAGTGCTCAGATACATTAGATCCATCCATTGGTTCAAAAGGTAAGTCTTATTTCTACGAATAGTTGGATTTTGATGTATGCATGAGGAATGGCAATGGAGATTTGAGGATTCTTCCTAGAGAGACTAGTGGCTACATGGGATCTTCTGTATAATTCAAATCTACAGAAATACAGTGCTCGTATATTTATCATCAATACTTCTTGTTTAGGCACATCTTGTATTTCTTGTCATATGGCTAAGAGTTTTTATGGTACATGGTTGAGATCTTATATTTATTGATGTATTGAGAAGTTGAATATCAGAAAGGGGTTGATGACTAAGATCATGTGAGGGATATTATACTTATTCATGATTACACATACCTATATGGCACATGACTAGAGAGAGACACACTTGGCTTGAGTGGAGGTTATGTATGAGGATGCATGCATAGGGTACAGTTACAGTCTGGATATAGTGACAGGTTATAGTTCTATGTGAAAGAAGTCACAGAGGGTCAGAAGTTTTCAAGTGAAAGGAAACCCTAGTTTTAGAAGGAATAGACAGATTGCATAATAGATAGGGAGTGTACATACGCGAGTTTCATAACAGATAGGGCACGTACATACGTAGGATGCATCACTACAGGTCGTGTATCTGTTGTATTTTTGTAGATACATGTTCAGTTCGGGTACAGATTGATTACAAGATAGTTGTACAGATTGGATACAGGTCAATGGTACAGGTTGATACAGTTGTATAGCAGTATATCTCACAGTGACAGGTTGACAGTGTTTACGTCATTCTACTTCTACTTCAGGGTAAAAGGATGGGGCAAGGATAGGTGGTTGTAGCTACCTTCTGGTTGTAGCCAGAGAACTTAGGGGGTTGTAGACTCCTTCTGGTTGTAGCCAGAGAATTGGGGAGTTGGAGCTTCCCTCAGGTTGTAACCTGAGAAACTAGGGGGTTGGAGCCTCCTTCCAGTTGCAGCTGGAAAACAAAGGAAGTTGGTGCTTCCAATGAATGTAATTCTTCAATACATATAAGAAAAATCATTCCGTGGTTTTCTCCCGATTTGGGTTTCCACGTAAAACACGGGTGTACTGTGTATGTGTGTGATTTTTCATTTCTTATTTCTCATTATTGGATAATAATTCTACATTGATATAACACTTGGATTATTTGAAGAAAAGGATTATAATTATGCTATTACTGATTCACCCCCCCTCTCAGTAATCCAACAAGACGGTATTTGGTTTAAGACATGGAGCAGAATTTCTAGACAAGGATTTGTGGACTATTGCAGGATGGGATTTCTGGTGGATTAGCGGAGAGCCTAGATCATAGTAGTATGTTGTGTGGTAGGTTTCCATCCCTATGGATGGACTCCTGGTGACTTTTCATGGTGATTTATGATGGTTGCAACTTAGGTTCTTTGGCATGAATGAGATAGCTTCAGACGTTTGGCGGGTTGATGAGATAGAGTATTCAATGGGCCGGAGAGTTGCACATTGTCGAGGTATGACAATGAATGAGGTATTTGACCTAGGAGGATGAGGAAATTTGCAGAGATGAGTTGTGGTGGTCTAGAGTGTACTAGACTAAGTGTCCAACCGCAACTTGGGGTTGTTCAGACGAGGACACGGGATCATGGGTAGCATGTGTAGACACGAAGAGTTTTTGGTGACTTGGATGATAGACTTGGGTAGTAGTTCATTGGATGGTCATGAATTGGGGAAGCATGATCCTTTCCTTGGAGGATTGCATGGTTCTTATCCAGTAACAACCACCGGCACATGAAAGGGGCACAATATTTATTCATGAGTTTCATAGTGTCTGACTCAGGTATGTACGAGGAGCTTGGTAGGAGGATTAGGCATGCACTACAGGGATCTTGAGAAGTGGTATTCTAGATGGAGTCAGGGGGAGTGTTGTGAGTGGAAAGTGTGTTATGGATGCCAAGAGTATTTTCTCAGCCTCAAGGATTGAGGAGTAGGACTATGCAGTGTTGTTCCAAGATGGACAGGTGTTATTGGATGTTGAGGTTATCTTCCCATGTTTTGGGAACCTTTTTTGAAGGCGATCTGTGCACGAGAGATGTTTCTAGGGTTTGGACTGATTGTATTTAGGAGGAGAATCGGTTGGTGTCCAGAGAGGATACAAATGGTTTGAGTTTCATGATTATGGTTATTTTGCTTCATAGTGTCCACAACAAAGGGGAAGAAGGCAGCGGGAATTGACAACAAGGGTTGATCAGGTTGCATATAGGATCCAAGGGAGATCTTGGTTGTCTCTACCATTTCAAGTATAGTCTCTAGTAGGGGGACGTCATTGGTGGATAGTGGAGCATATTTCCATATGACAGGTGCTAGAGAGTTGTTTGACACTTTCACATAGACTGGATCAGACTTGTGTGTGGATCTTGGCACGGAAGTCAAGCATGTAGTACGACAATCTGGTACAGTATCGTTTTGATTGGAGTCAGGAGAGGTTTCAAGGGTGTCAAATGCGTTATGGGTGCCATAACTCAAGAGGAGTGTTCTCTCAATATCATAGATTGAGAGAAAGGGGTACCACATATTATTTTGAGTTAGACAGGTGTTGTTTATTCCCATAGTATATAGATTCATATCAGCAATGGTTCTTGAAGTTAGAGAGGTCCATCATATGCATGTTGTGACCAGCAAGAGCAGAGAGACAGATGAGGAGGAGTAGGTAACTCCACCAGTGGTGAGGCAGGTGGCCCCACCAACAACACAAGTACAAAGGGAGTAGGTAGATCCATGAGTGGTGAGGTGGGTGGCCCCACCAACAATATTACTAGCTCAGCGAGATCCAAATTTTAGAGGGAGTTATCCCTTAGGATATAGTATGCAGGGGAAACCTCCTAGGACTGTGCAGAGGATAGTGGATAGGTTGCAAATATCTACAAAGGTTGTGTGGACTAAGAGGGAGTCTGTCTTCATAGGGAGTCGGGAGACTCAAAGTGAATATGACTTCAAATGGATTGAGGAGGCTCAGAGGGATTCAAGAGGCTCAAAGGGAGAGTCATTCACTCAGTGGGACTCAGGAGCCAACCTTTTGGTCCATATGGGAGAGAGAGGCATATTCCCAGACTGTCGGGAGGGTGTCATGGGTTGATATGACCATACAGGAGGTTCAGAGGCAGGAGGCTTCTAGGAGAAGGATGTCTTCTAGGGAGGGATCATGCCAAACAATAATATTTTCTTCAATGACCAAGGATGAAACCAGTTAGGAGGACTGAAGAGAAGGATTTTCTTCGGTGAAAAAAGGAGCAGACAATCAGACAGATTAGAGAGAAGTTGTGGTATAATATCTAGTACGGGAGACAGAGCCACTTCCAGGTGATGATGGAGGATGGAATTCTTCCCTCACTAAGAGGGAGTGTTGATGCTTTGGTACCATTGGGAGGAATTCCCACTTGTGGAGTGTGGTGAGAATACCTTCCTTACTAAGAGGCAGTGTTTATTTTTGTATCTTCGGATAAGTATTCTCACATGAACCTAAGTGTTGGAAATGTGGGAATCATTGTGGGCACCACATCACTCTTTCGTTTTGGTGAAAATCCCCTTGGATTTGAGTGGGGGCTTCAAGGATGTGGTGACGCAATTTTTAGGATTGTGTTGGGGCTTCACACCCACAAGGAAATCCTAATTTGATGTTGACTTGTGGAGGGGATTCTATGGTGACCTCTAAGGATTGTATATAAAGGAGAGAAGTCATTATGACATTTCATATCATGTAGAGTGTGTTAAGACATGATGGAGCTAGCATAAGTGAGTCTTCACTTGTGCTAGGAGGATTGGTGATCTCAGCAAATGGGAATTTTGTAAGGTGGCGAATATGGACCAAGAGAGAGGAGCGAAGAAGATCGCACATGTGAGAAAAAAATTCGTACCATAAGTGATCTATAGGAGGACGAAGTGAATATATATGCAGGTTGCGGAAGGACAAATCATGTATAGGGTGTATGTGATTTGCAGTGGAGAAAACAATGTATATATGTGGGTTTCCAGTTGGTGAATTGTGTATCTGATTTTCTAGGCAGGTACAGATTCGTACAGGCTGATAGGTGATGTCAATAGGTTGTATAGGTGGTCCATAGAAGATTCATGTGCAGAGGAGATTTCCAGATATTTATGAGGTTTTATTTTATGATTTGTATGGATATTGGAGAACAAGGTTGTTCTCATTTTTGGTGACTTTGGAGGACAAGGTTGTCCTCAAATTTTGGTGATATTGGATTGGCTAGGAGGGTTGGTTTTTCCCTCACGATTTCTAATGTTAACAAGATTACAGAACAGAAATATTGTGTCTCTTGTGTATTGATGATTCATCTTTGATCTTGTTTTTTGTGTTGCATATGTTTTCAATCAATAATTTCAATGTAAAGTTGTTCATTGGTAGTTAGATCACTAAGAAGTAATTTTTCGATCTAAAATTAGTCACATAGAGTTGCATGTAAAAATTGACAAATATAAGAAAAAATGGGTTGGAAATTCTATGTTAAGGTGACATAAGGGAAAGCTCATTCATTATGGTCAATGAGTGGCCAAATATGGTAGAACAAATTCCCCCTAATGTGTGAGTGCAAAAGAGAAATTGATGGCTGAAATACATTACAAAAGGTTGAGGAGGATCAAACAAATGAACAAGTGTGAAGTCCTACAAACCTAGGCTTAGGTAGGCACCTACAAGAAAAAACTAAAGAATCAAATACTCCATTCCCCAAGATGAGCATACTCATGCTCAGAGGTAAAATAATCAAGGCCTCCACATCAATACATTGTGGGCCCATGAGATATGTATATAAAATGAAAGGGCATGGCCATGAAAGATACTTGGTGGGTCCATGTCAAATAAAAAGATCATTTCCATGAGAAAAGACAAAGTTGATGTATGTGTTAGCATAAATCAAGAGAACAATGGGAATTGTAAATACCATCTACCATGTCCTCCATGGTACCAAATGCAAAATATGGCAATGATATTGTATAATAAACTCGAGTAGTGCACCAAAAAAAGGGATGCAACCAAACCTAAGGTTTTTAATCCAAATACATTGCAATGGAAATTTCTGTGCTATTTGAATAGATGACATGAACTCATACCTGGGAGAAACCATCTAATCACTAGTCATTGATGAAAATCATTTCCAGACATGAGGTAACTCGTTGATGATCATAATGGGCACCAAGTTACATATTACATTCTAATGTGTGTGAATATATGTGTTGAAGACAAAGACCATTATAAACAACCGAATAGGGGTCATTGAGAATACCCACTATCGAAAGTGAGAGAACTTTCCACTGATGACCGTGAGTCCTAAGGTATTATAAAGTCTCTAAATCTTGTTCCTAGAGAAAATGAGTTGAAGTCGATAGGAAGAGACATTTTGGGAGGAAAATTAATGCATCACCCTTTGACCAACACGAGATAACTAAAGAAACATGTTTTGGGTTGAGGATAAGTCTTGGACAAGAGTTTGAAATTTGAATGATAGGACTTTGAAACTTGAATCCTGACTATCATCATGGATATTCTTCCCTATCAGGTGCAATGAGAGAATATTGTCAAAGGGATCTAAGCTTGAGCTTTTGTATTCTTCAATAGCTCTTCATCATTGCATCTTGTGGTTTTGGTTGACCACTAACCAATTGCAATTGACACCATGTATATGGTGGTTTTGGTTGACCACTAACTATTTTCAATTAATCAATGTACTCTCCCATTTAAGGTGCAAGTGAGTTGCATTTTTTCTTCATCAATGTACTCCCCCCTGTGAGGTGCAAGTGAGTGCCTTTCTCATTTTAGTTGTGTACTCCCCCCTCTTAAGGTACAAGGGAGTACAATTTGGAGTCAATTTTGAATCTAAATTAGAATGGGCCCTATTCATGCCCAAAATTATCATCTATAACAATTGATTGAAATCCATATGATTTTGTAGCTTCTTTCTACATATATATATTTACCTATGTCTAAACTTGATGGTAAGAATTATACAAAATATTTCTTTCTAAATGGCATTGCCAAGAACTGATCTAGCCATAATGAATCGTTTAATTTTTAACTTTCTTCTTCTTTCAATATTTATCTTAAAGATGATTTGTCTTCCCACAATGAAGACAAGGATGGAGATCAAAACACTATGTCTCCATATGTACAACTCGATGACAGTGTCGACACTCAATAATTTCCTCAATGTGTTTATCATAAAATGTATCATCAACCTCATTAACTATTGAATAAACTTTTTGACCATTTGATTATTTCCCTTTCAAATGATCTTTGGCAAGAAACCTGACAATCACAAACTAAACTGGTTTAGAGTAGTCAAGATTATGAAAGCTAATGTCTTTTTCATMTCCTAAGCCAAGTTGATTCATGTTAAATTGCAACTCTTCTGAAGGTTTGACAATGAATTTGGAAAGATCATTATGTACTTGTTGATGTTCTTCCATACATTCATGAATATTTTCTTTTGTAACTTCAAAAGAAAAATCAAGTTGTTGGTATCACTTTGGTGTTTTTCTTGTGACTCATCTTCAAAACTTTTCTTCATCAATTTAGTATCAATACATCTCATGACTAGTTATGGAATCATCAATCATATTATTTCTTGTATCTGTATAAACCATTAGGTCATTTGTATCACAAGTAACATCAATCATTTGCATTACGTCAATTGTATCAAAAGTTAAACCGACCATGTTCTCAATTTGTTTCTTCTTTTCAATTAATTTTAGTTGAAGTGTGTTCATAATTTGTCCTTCAGATCCATTTTCTTGTGAAGATCAATAACCCAATTATCCAATTCATATAAGGAATCGTATAATTATTTAATTTATAGATTGGTGTTTTACAAACACTTTCCTCCTTTACCCATTTTATATTTGCAATTATGTCATTCTTGATTGAATTTCTTTGTATCACACTCACTTGCATGCTTGTTTCCAACCTTAGGGTGTTGGGTACTACCGATCATGCACACCAAAGTGTGATTTTTACAATGATTTGTTTTTTATGACAATGACCTCCTTATTCAATTTCAAGCAAGTCTTTTTGACAAATTTCCACAATGCAATTCAATGACTCAACCTTCTTCTTCAATTTTCACAATTCAATGATTCAAAGAATGATGTCCATAACTCTTAGCCTTTTGCTATATGTGTGATTGAATTGATGTGTTGCTTTGATCAAAAATTTCCATCCCTTGTTACACCATACGTGTATTGTTTGCCAAATTAAATAAGTTTCAAACACTAGACACAAAATCACCATAAAAAATCATACACAATCACACAAATACAACTTGTACCTTAGAACCCTTTATTCCAATTTCAGGATAGGTCTACGACAATTCACCACCAAAAAAATAAATCAATCTTATTATGGTTGTTACAAATTGTTATTTATCATTGAAGATCATCAAAAACATTTTGATTTTGCAATAAAATTTTACAATAAAGGTGGAATTCTCATTAATAGGAGATTTTATGCCTTCTTCTTACCAAGCCAAATGATCTTTCTTAATGAGGACAAGAGCACATTATTTAAAAATAATAATATACTAATTACAAGCCTTAACCTAATGATTTATTTGAGGGGTGAATGGTGAATTTGAAACCTTCTAACTATAGGTTCATAATTGCAATCCTTGAACTATATTTTGCCTTTAATCATACTTCACAACCTTCAACTATTTTCACAAGGATTTTGACCAAAACGTATTAACCATTGTGAGCAACAACTCATTCTACCATTTCACTTCAAGTGGCCCATCCAATAAAAATATGCCTAGGTATTACACTTCAATGCACAATTAGCAACCACGTAGGCCACTCTCCACCTTTTACTTAAACGATGCACAAAATTTAATATAAAATAAATATTCTCAAGAAATACACAAATATACCTTCAATATTTTAAACRTTGTGTTGCTTTTTACAACTAGGGATTCCTCTCCAAAAGCATGCACATGGATGATGATTGGTCAYAGATCGACATAATATTTGTGAAKTCAGCRAAGGAGAAMAATATGATAGCTAGAAATTCTTGCACCAATTGTAARATTCTTTACRAAGAGTCCTCTAGTAGTTATCTCAATTTGGTTGTTTCCCCAACTCAAATAGGTGTATTTTTATGAAATGACTCAAGCACAATTGCCTCAACATCCTAAAAGATATTTTAGAGAGTTTGCAACCTCTTATAGATTATATACATAATAAGGAAGCCAATTGTTTTTTAGCTCGAATAGTTCAAGTTCATTCCCTATATGCATGAGTTGTAGATCCTTATTGAAACAATAAGGATGTACTCATTTCATTGAGGTTAGTGAAGATCAAATTGTAAGTGTCCAGTTTCAGTCTTGTGTCCAATCTATTGTTCAACATTGCAAGGCTCTATTTTATCTTATTTTGATTTTATTTTGTGCCCGTTAAAAAAAAAAATGAATTACCTTTGCAATAGTAGCTTGTTTGTGTTTTGGTTCACCTAGATGTGTGGATTCCCAACACCGAGGAAGGGAAGCATATTTTAAGAGAAATTTTAAGCAGCCATCAAATTTTGGTTGTTTTTCATGATGTGGACGATTACACAACAAGATGGGTATGGCATTGGTAGAATCTTTGAGGTTTTGTCTAATTCCCAATCTACGGGATACTTTTTTGAACAAATGTGTAGATTTTGATTTAGATTAACCTACATTAGATATTTGGGGTTTGTCATTGGTACCAATTCTTCGAATATGCACAAGACAAGCATGAGAAAACTCATGAAATCACTTAATGGG